>CAJUXJ010002360.1:0-15021 GCA_910589775.1 Avena eriantha
CCACATGGATCCACTAGAGTCGTTGAATGTCTGTTCTTTTCCTAAACAACATAGACCTACTAGAGTCATTGCATGTGTTTTCTTTTCCTAAACTACATGATCCACTGGTGACATTGCATGTGTGTTCTTTTCCTAAACCACATGGATCCTCTGGTGTCATTGCATGTGTGTTCTTTTCCTAAACCACATTGATCCACTGGTGATATTGCATGTGTGTTCTTCTCCTAAACCACATTGATCCACTGGTGTCATTGCGTGTGTGTTCATTCCTAAATCACATGGATCCACTAGATCATTCCATCTATGTTATTTTCCTCAACCACATGGATCCTCTAGTGTCATTGTGTGTGTTCTTTCCTAATCCACATTGATCCATTGGTGTCATTGCATGTGTTTTTTACTAAACCACATTGATCCACTAGAGACATTGCATGTGTGTTCTTTTCCTAAACCACATGGATCCACTACAGTCATTGAATGTGTGATCTTTTCCTAAACCACATGGATCGACTAGTGACATTGAATGTGTGTTTTTTTCTAAACCACATGGATCCACTGCTGTCATTGCATGTGTGTTCTTTTCCTAAACCACATGGATCCATTAGTGTCATTGCATGTGTGTTATTTTCCTAAACCACATGGATCCACTAGAGTCATTGCACGTCTGTTCTTTTCCTAAACCACATGGATCCACTAGAGTCATTGCTTGTGTGCTCTTTTCCTGAACCAAATTGATCCCCTAGAGTCATTGCATGTGTGTTCTTTTCCTAAACCACATGGATCCACTAGAGCCATTGCATGTGTGTTATTTTCCTAAACCACATTGATCCACTGGTGTCATTGCATGTGTGTTCTTTTCCTACCCCACATGGATCCACTAGAGTCATTGCCTATGTGTTCTTTTCCTAAAACACATTGAAGAGTCATTGAATGTGTGTTCTTTTCCTAAACCACATTGATCCACTAGATTCATTGCATGTGTCTTCTTTTCCTAAGCCACATTGATCCACTAGTGACATTTGCATGTGTGTTGTTTTCCTAAACCACATTGATCCACTGGTAACATTGCTTGTGTATTCTGTTCCTAAACCACATTGATCCACTAGTGTCATTGGATGTGTGTTCTTTTCCTAAACCACATGGATCCACTGGTGACATTGCATGTGTGTTCTTTTCCTGAACCACATTGATCCACTAGAGTCATTGCGTGTGTGTTCTTTTCCTAAACCACATGGATCCACTAGAGTCATTGCATATGTGTTCTTTTCCTGATGCAGATTGATCCACTAGTGTCATTGCATGTGTGTTCTTTTACTAAACCACATTGATCCACTGGTGACATTGCATGTGTATTCCTTTCCTAAATCACATGGACCTACTCGTGTCATTGCATGTGTGATCTTTTCCTAAACCACATGGATCCACTAAAGTCATTGCATGTGTGTACTTTTCCTAAACCAATGGATCCACTAGTGACATTACATGTGTGTTCTTTTCCTAAACCACATTGATCCACTAGAGTCATTGCATGTTTGTTCTATTCCTAAACCACATGGATCCACTAGTGTCATTGCATGTGTGTTCTTTTTTCATAAACAACATGGATCCACTAGAGTCATTGCATGTGTGTTCTTTACCTAAACCACATTGATCCACTGGTGATATTGCATGTGTGTTCTTTTCCTAACCCACATGGATCCACTAGAGTCATTGAATGTGCGTTCTTTTCCTAAACCACATTGATCCACTAGAGTCATTGCATGTGTGTTATTTTACTAAACCACATTGATCCACTGGTGACATTTGCATGTGTGTTCTTTTCCTAAACCACATTGAACCACTGGTGACATTGCATGTGTATTCTTTTACTAAACCACATGGATCCACTGGTGTCATTGCATGTGTGTTCTTTTCCTAAACCACATGGATCCACTAGTGACATTGCATGTGTGTTCTTTTCCTAAACCACATGGATCCACTTGTGACATTGCATGTGTGTTGTTTTCCTAAACCACATGGATCTACTAGAGTCATTGCATGTGTGTTCTTTTCCTAAACCACATGGATCCACTGGTGATATTGCATGTGTGTTCTTTTCCTAAACCACATTGATCCACTGGTGTCATTGCATGTATGTTCATTTCTTGAATCACACGGATCCACTAGATTCATTGCATCTATGTTATTTTCCTCAACCACATTGATCCTCTGGTGTCATTGCGTGTGTGTTATTTTCCTAATCCACATTGATCCACTACAAACATTGCGTGTGTGTTATTTTCCTAAACCACATGGATCCACAGGTGACATTGCATGTGTGATCTTTTCCTAAACCACATGGACCGACTGGTGACATTGCATGTGTGTTGTTTTTCTAAACCACATGGATCCACTTCTGTCATTACGTGTGTGTTCTTTTCCCAAACCATATGGAGCCACTAGTGTCATTGCATGTCTGTTATTTTCCTAAACCACATGGATCCACTAGAGTCATTGCGCGTGTGCTCTTCTCTTAAACCACATGGATCCACAGGTGACATTGCATGTCTGTTATTTTCCTAAACCACATGGATCCACTAGAGTCATTGCGCGTGTGCTCTTTTCCTAAACCTCATGGATCCACAGGTGACATTACATGTGTGTTATTTTCCTAAACCACATGGATCCACTAGAGTCATTGCTTGTGTGCTCTTTTCCTGAACCACATTGATCCACTAGAGTCATTGCATGTGTGTTCTTTTCCTAAACCACATGGATCCACTAGAGCCATTGCATGTGAGTTATTTTCCTAAACCACATTGATCCACTGGTGTCATTGCATGTGTGTTCTGTTCCTACCCCACATGGATCCACTAGAGTCATTGCCTATGTGTTCTTTTCCTAAAACACATTGAAGAATCATTGAATGTGTGTTCTTTTCCTAAACCACATTGATCCACTATGTTCTTTTCCTAAGCCACATTGATCCACTAGTGACATTTGCATGTGTGTTGTTTTCCTAAACCACATTGATCCACTGGTAACATTGCTTGTGTATTCTATTCCTAAACCACATTCATCCACTAGTGTCATTGGATGTGTGTTCTTTACCTAAACCACATGGATCCACTGGTGACAATTCATGTGTGTTCTTTTCCTGAACCACATTGATCCACTAGAGTCATTGCGTGTGTATTCTTTTCCTAAACCACATGGATCCACTAGAGTCATTGCATATGTGTTCTTTTCCTGATACAGATTGATCCACTAGTGTCATTGCATGTGTGTTCTTTTACTGAACCACATTGATCCACTGGTGACATTGTATGTGTGTTATTTTCCTAAACCGCATTGATCCAATAGAGTCATTGCATGTGTGTTCTTTTCATAAACCACATGGATCCACTCACGTCATTGCATGTGTTCTTTTCCTAAACCACATGGATCCACTAGTGTCATTGCATGTGTGTTCTTTTCCTGAACCACATGGATCCACTAGTAACATTGCATGTGTGTTATTTTCCTAAACCACATTCATCCACTAGAGTCATTGCATGTGTATTCTCTTACTAAACAACATGGATCCACTGGTGTCATTCCATGTGTGTTCTTCTCCTAAACAACATGGATCCACTAGTAACATTGCATGTGTGTTCTTTTCCTAAACCACATGGATCCACTGGGACATTGCATGTGTGTTGTTTTCCTAAACCACATTGATCCACTAGTGTCATTGGATGTGTGTTCTTTTCCTAAACCACATGGATCAACTAGAGTCATTGCATGTGTGTTCTTTACCTAATCCACATTGATCCACTAGTGATACTGCATGTGTGTTCTTTTCCTAAACCACATGGATCCAGTAGAGTCATTGCATGTTTGTTCTTTTTCTAAACCACATGGATGCACTGGTGTCATTGCATGTGTGTTCTTTCTTCTTAAACCACATGGGTCAACTAGAGTCATTGCATGTGTGTTCTTTACCTAAACCACATTGATCCACGAGTGATATTGCATGTGTGTTGTTTTCCTAACCCACATGGATCCACAGGTGTTATTACATGTATGTTCTTTTCCAAAACCACATTTATCCACTTGTGTTATTGCATTTGTGTTCTTTTCCTAACCCACATGGATCCACTAGAGTCGTTGAATGTCTGTTCTTTTCCTAAACAACATAGACCCACTAGAGTCATTGCATGTGTTTTCTTTTCCTAAACTACATTGGTCCACTGGTGACATTGCATGTGTGTTGTTTTCCTAAACCACATGGATCCTCTGGTGTCATTGCATGTGTGTTCTTTTCCTAAACCACATTGATCCACTGGTGATATTGCATGTGTGTTCTTCTCCTAAACCACATTGATCCACTGGTGTCATTGCGTGTGTGTTCATTTCCTAAATCACATGGATCCACTAGATTCATTGCATCTATGTTATTTTCCTCAACCACATGGATCCTCTAGTGTCATTGTGTGTGTTCTTTTCCTAATCCACATTGATCCATTGGTGTCATTGCATGTGTTTTTTTCTAAACCACATTGATCCACTAGAGACATTGCATGTGTGTTCTTTTCCTAAACCACATGGATCCACTATAGTCATTGAATGTGTGATGTTTTCCTAAACCACATGGATCGACTAGTGACATTGAATTTGTGTTTTTTCTAAACCACATGGATCCACTGCTGTCATTGCATGTGTGTTCTTTTCCTAAACCACATGGATTCATTAGTGTCATTGCATGTGTGTTATTTTCCTAAACCACATGGATCCACTAGAGTCATTGCACGTCTGTTCTTTTCCTAAACCACATGGATCCACTAGAGTCATTGCTTGTGTGCTCTTTTCCTGAACCAAATTGATCCACTAGAGTCATTGCATGTGTGTTCTTTTCCTAAACCACATGGATCCACTAGAGCCATTGCTTGTGACTTATTTTCCTAAACCACATTGATCCACTGGTGTCATTGCATGTGTGTTCTTTTCCTATCCCACATGGATCCTCTAGAGTCATTGCCTATGTGTTCTTTTCCTAAAACACATTGAAGAGTCATTGAATGTGTGTTCTTTTCCTAAACCACATTGATCCACTAGATTCATTGCATGTGTGTTCTTTTCCTAAGCCACATTGATCCACTAGTGACATTTGCATGTGTGTTGTTTTCCTAAACCACATTGATCCACTGGTAACATTGCTTGTGTATTCTGTTCCTAAACCACATTGATCCACTAGTGTCATTGGATGTGTGTTCTTTTCCTAAACCACATGGATCCACTGGTGACATTGCATGTGTGTTCTTTTCCTGAACCACATTGATCCACTAGAGTCATTGCGTGTGTGTTCTTTTCCTAAACCACATGGATCCACTAGAGTCATTGCATATGTGTTCTTTTCCTGATCCAGATTGATCCACTAGTGTCATTGCATGTGTGTTCTTTTACTAAACCACATTGATCCACTGGTGACATTGCATGTGTGTTCCTTTCCTAAATCACATGGACCTACTCGTGTCATTGCATGTGTGATCTTTTCCTAAACCACATGGATCCACTAAAGTCATTGCATGTTTGTTCATTTCCTAAACCACATGGATCCACTAGTGACATTGCATGTGTGTTTTTTTCCTAAACCACATTGATCCACTAGAGTCATTGCATGTTTGTTCTATTCCTAAACCACATGGATCCACTAGTGTCATTGCATGTGTGTTCCTTTTTCATAAACAACATGGATCCACTAGAGTCATTGCATGTGTGTTCTTTACCTAAACCACATTGATCCACTAGTGATATTGCATGTGTGTTCTTTTCCTAACCCACATGGATCCACTAGAGTCATTGAATGTGCGTTCTTTTCCTAAACCACAATGATCCACTAGAGTCATTGCATGTGTGTTATTTTACTAAACCACATTGATCCACTGGTGACATTTGCATGTGTGTTCTTTTCCTAAACCACATTGAACCACTGGTGACATTGCATGTGTATTATTTTACTAAACCACATGGATCCACTGGTGTCATTGCATGTGTGTTCTTTTCCTAAACCACATGGATCCACTAGTGACATTGCATGTGTGTTCTTTTCCTAAACCACATGGATCCACTTGTGACATTGCATGTGTGTTGTTTTCCTAAACCACATGGATCTACTAGAGTCATTGCATGTGTGTTCTTTTCCTAAACCACGTGGATCCACTGGTGATATTGCATGTGTTCTTTTCCTAAACCACATTGATCCACTGGTGTCATTGCATGTATGTTCATTTCCTGAATCACACGGATCTACTAGATTCATTGCATCTATGTTATTTTCCTCAACCACATTGATCCTCTGGTGTCATTGCGTGTGTGTTATTTTCCTAATCCACATTGATCCACTACAAACATTGCGTGTGTGTTATTTTCCTAAACCACATGGATCCACAGGTGACATTGTATGTGTGATCTTTTCCTAAACCACATGGACCGATTGGTGACATTGCATGTGTGTTGTTTTTCTAAACCACATGGATCCACTTCTGTCATTGCGTGTGTGTTCTTTTCCCAAACCATATGGAGCCACTAGTGTCATTGCATGTCTGTTATTTTCCTAAACCACATGGATCCACTAGAGTCATTGCGCGTATGCTCTTTTTCTAAACCACATGAATCCACAGGTGACATTACATGTGTGTTATTTTCCTAAACCACATGGATCCACTAGAGTCATTGCTTGTGTGCTCTTTTCCTGAACCACATTGATCCACTAGAGTCATTGCATGTGTGTTCTTTTCCTAAACCACATGGATCCACTAGATCCATTGCATGTGAGTTATTTTCCTAAACCACATTGATCCACTAGTGTCATTGCATGTGTGTTCTTTTCCTACCCCACATGGATCCACTAGAGTCATTGCCTATGTCTTCTTTTCCTAAAACACATTGAAGAATCATTGAATGTGTGTTCTTTTCCTAAACCACATTGATCCAGTAGATTCATTGCATGTGTGTTCTTTTCCTAAGCCACATTGACCCACTAGTGACATTTGCATGTGTGTTGTTTTCCTAAACCACATTGATCCACTGGTAACATTTCTTGTGTATTCTGTTCCTAAACCACATTGATCCACTAGTGTCATTGGATGTGCGTTCTTTACCTAAACCACATGGATCCACTGGTGACAATTCATGTGTGTTCTTTTCCTGAACCACATTGATCCACTAGAGTCATTGCGTGTGTGTTCTTTTCCTAAACCACATGGATCCACTAGAGTCATTGCATATGTGTTCTTTTCCTGATACAGATTGATCCACTAGTGTCATTGCATGTGTGTTCTTTTACTGAACCACATTGATCCACTGGTGACATTGCATGTGTGTTATTTTCCTAAACCGCATTGATCCAATAGAGTCATTGCATGTGTGTTCTTTTCATAAACCACATGGATCCACTCGCGTCATTGCATGTGTTCTTTTCCTAAACCACATGGATCCACTAGTGTCATTGCATGTGTGTTCTTTTCCAGAACCACATGGATCCACTAGTGACATTGCATGTGTGTTATTTTCCTAAACCACATTGATCCACTAGAGTCATTGCATGTTTGTTCTATTCCTAAACCACATGGATCCACTGGTGTCATTGCATGTATGTTCATTTCCTGAATCACATGGATCAACTAGATTCATTGCATCTATGTTATTGATCCACTTGTGACATTTGCATGTGTGTTCTTTTCCTAAACTACATTGATCCACTGGTAACATTGCATGTGTGTTCTTTTCCTAAACCACATGGATCCATTGGTGTCATTGCATGTGTGTTCTTTTCCTAAACCACATTGATCCACTGGTGATATTGCATGTGTGTTCTTCTCCTAAACCACATTGATTGTAGCACCCCAATTGTCTAACAATTGTAATGCTACTTGTCCTAGTAAGATATTGGCTACTCCATAGATATTATTGTTGCATCATAATTATATCATGCTCATGTCATCATGCCACCTTGCATTTGCGCATCATATAAAACTCTTTTTCTTTTGGTTTTTCTCTCACATGCATTAATAATTGTATTTGCCTCTTGATATTGTATTTGGCTTTTGATATATTGCTTAATGCCCAAGTTGAGTTGGGGGCATATCTTTTATTTCCATTCCACCACCTTTCTCTTCCACCACTTTATAATCCCACCATCCCATTAACTATGAGCTTGTAATTCTTTTTCTTTTGACATTATATCCTAGCTCATGTGGTTTGGGGGGGATCAATCTTCCAAATTCTTTGCTTGGCTTATTTACCACTTTTTGGAAATGCATAAGATTAATGCCATCATATTATTATTGTTTTCACATAATAAATCATGACATTATTATTTTTGCATGGGCCATGCACATTTTCTCCATCACCTTTTTGCTCCTTTGGTTTTTCCTTTATTTTAAGTGGATCTTTACTTCATGGGTCATCTCTTTTCCTTCCACCATTCCAAATCCTCATCTATATCTATTTCTTTTAGGTTTAGCCCATAATTCTTTTCTTTTCTTTTCCTTTTTCTTGGATTTCCTTTCACCTCCACCTCATGTCAATTCTAGCACTCACCATGTTCCACTTGAGATGATCTTACCACATTTTTTTATCTTATTTTTCTTTATCTACATATAAGATCACATGAGCCTTATTCCACCTAATTCTTTTCTTCTTCTTTCTTTCTAGTTTCTTCTCTACATTAGCCCATGCAAGATCAAGCCCATGTGTCTTCTTGTTTTGGCCTCATAATCAAAAATTAAAATCTATATATCTAATTAAAACCTAACCTAATTCTTTCCTCTCTCTTTCTTCTTCTCCTAAACCCTAAGCTTGCTCTCTCTCTCTCTCTAGCGTGACCTCCTTGCTCTCCCTCTCTCTCTCACCTGCTGAGCACCACCTGGCCACCCTTCCCCTGGCCCACACCCAGCCACCCCAAACCCTAACCCTAGACATGCCCATCTAACCCTAGCCGATCTACTCCCTCTCCTCTCTTTCTTCCCTACTGACCGAGCTAGCCCCACCTGCCCTCCCTCGCCCTCAGCCCCACTGGCAGCCTCCCCCTGCCATGCCTACCTGCCCCAGGACGAGCCTCAGCTCGCCCATGTGCTCGAGGAGAAGGAGGAAAAGGTGGCACCCGAGCCACCTTTTTACCTGCCGTGCCCACCTGCCTCTCCTCTCTCTCCCTCTCACTTTCCCCTCCTCCTCACGTCTCTGGCCTCTCCCAGATCCACCCCGAGACGCCCTCCTTCCTCTCCGACCACCAGCAGCCGTCGCCGGTCGCCGCCAGCAACCACCTCGCCCCGACGATCCTGCCGGCGCGCTTGACCTGGAGGTGGCCTGGGCGACCGAGGACGCCCTACTGCATCACCCCGACCGCGCCTACGCGAGGGAGAAGCTCCCCAGCAACCCCGCGCCTCGCCGCCCTGCAGGAAACCCTAGCCGACGGAGCGCCTGCATCCCCGATGCTCCGCCGCTCCTCGCGCCGATCCAAGCCCACCAGCGAGCCCGCGGTGAGCATCTTCTTTTCCCGGACAACCTCCTCTTCTCCGCTGTTGTCTAGCCTCGCCGTGCGTTTTGTCGAGCAGCCTCCGCGCGCCAGAGCTCGCCGGCGTCTGCAACTTTTCCGCGCCGCGCAAGCCCTACCTAGTCCCTCGCTACCCTCCTGTCAACCCCCCCCCCCTCGAGCCAGCCGCACTGGCTAGACCCCTCCGCGCGCACTCCCCCGTCCCCGGATCGAACCCCCGCCCCGCGCCGCGCACCAGTTTTGCGTCAGACGCGAGAAGAAGAAAAACAGTACCGGGCCCGTGGTATATTTGCAAAAAACCCCTCCCCTTTTTAATTACTGCAACCCGCGCTCCAAATGGCCCCACCTGTCCGTCGCCTGGCCATCTTGCAGAGACCCCTCCTGTTTTCTTGGCCGTAACCCGCGGTCCATCTGGCGCCCCACCAGTCAGCCGCTGGGGGTTTTCCGCTGGCACGTGGGCCTTCAGCCGCTGGCCCCCACCCTGTCAGTCTCTGTGGGCTAGCCCAGCCTGCGGTGCAAAAAGAAATTTCCGCGCGCGTGTGGCCCAGTCAGCGCAGCCCCACATGTCAGTGTTTGTGGGTAGATTTGCGTGCGGTGTAAAAAGTTTTACCTTGAGTCTGTTTTTATTCAAATCTTTTCAAATTTATTTAAATTCAAATTCTTTTCAGATTCAAATAATTTTTAAAATACAAATCCAAATAATACAAATAATATATGTTTTGGAATCAGAAAAATGTGAGGAATCCAAATATGCACTTCAAAATATATTTTGAACACTTTAATTTTCGAGATGATTAAAATTACAATAAAAATGCCCTTTACCTTATTTAATTAATAACTTTTGTTTTATAACTCCAAATTTGACAAATAATATGTCTAAATCGATCAGTGTGATGAGCCCGTTCTATTTATGCAATCCTTGTTCTGAATTGAAGCATGCATCATGTTGTCATTTAAAATCTGAACCGTTTATGACAATAAAACTTGGGCAAATAAATAATAAAGTGCTTTATTTCTTGTATCCACACCTCACCTTTGCCATGCTACTTAAATGGCATGAAAATTGTGCATCATTCATCATGGCATGCTTGTTTGCTTGTCGCATTTTAATTCATATGCTTGTGCACTTTATTTATGTTGGCCCTTGTTTGTTTGGTTCTTCTTCGAATAGACGCCCAGCAGGAGAATTACCAGGAATCCCAGGAGTATTACCCAGATCCATCTCTCGCTTCAACTGAGCTGCCAGGCAAGCACTACCACATGCTTGCATACATACAGTACCTATTGCCTCTACCTTATTCTTGCATCATTGAGTCGCGATTGCATTAAATTGAATCCCAAGTACTGCATTGCCTTTACTTTTTAAACCCCACCGAAGCTTGTTCCTCCATCCCATGAGCCATTACAACAGGAGTTGTTTGAGCCATGCGAGTCGTAGAAAAGCATGTGTAGGGTATGTGAGTGTCTGATGGATAACGAGGTACCTAAACAACATAACCTGAGTAGTAATGGGATAACTAATGAAAGAGGCACCGGTGAGCAATATCTGCTATTTGGTTTTTCATGCTCACTTGTGTCCCGTAGGACCCCGAGTACTTGATTCCTGTTCCTTGACTATTCGCACTATCCACATCCGGGAGGCCTTATGGACCCCCCCTGAGCCAGAGCTTGATTCATTCTTATTTCTTGGGGCCACAAGTAGTTTGGGGCTTTATTACTATTCTGTACTTATGCCATGTTACTGCTTTATTTAAGATTGAGCGTGGAGCACCTGTACTGTTTTGGATCGTGGAATGTTTTCGCGGTATCGACAAGCCCAGTCACAATTTCGGGTTCCCAGTCGTTTACAGCCATTGACACAAACCTTGGGTCCGTCTCGGAGCCGGCCAACTTCGTTGCGGGTAGCTTAATGGGGTGGCCCCCTGAAATATTTCTGAATCTTGTGATTGCTTAGTCGTGAATGCCTCGTTGGGTTTTGATTTGGTTTTTCCGAGGTTGATCGAGTGTGTGTTGCTATTCGTGCACCCCTGCAGGGTAAATCTTTCTGAAAGTCGTGTCCGCGGTTATGGACGACTTGGAGCACAGTTTCTCGATCATAGACAAGTATAACTAAAGTACCGCTTTTAAATTGACTAAGTACTTGACTAGTAAATAGTGCAATACTCATGGAATGGTTAATAAAACTGCCAACGGATGATGGGGGTTGTTCGTCCGCTTCCTCATTGGTAAGCGAGGAGGAGGATGGATCTGTTAATTATACTGTTATAACTGTTGTTCTTAATTCACGGACTTCCGTCTATCATTGGTTAGGCGGAAGGTTAGCGAGTCTTTATAGAATTGTTAGGTATTATCTTTTGCTGCAATTGCGTCACCCCAGGTTGTGTCCCCTTTAGCGGCATTAAGACTTGCTGAGTACCCCTAGGGTCTCACATGATAAATTGTTTGATTCAGATGAACAGGTGTACCCGCAAGATGGATACTGGGTGGAAGAGACAGATGATGTTGGCAACGATCATTCGGTGTAGAGATTCCGGGAACGGGGATCCGTGTGATCTGTGGGCGGGATGTGTTTATTTATGGGGCATCTTATGCCAATTTGCTTCTTATCCGTACTCGGATCTTGTTTTCCGCTTCCGCCTGATACTCTGATGTGTGATGTATGAGGAGCTATCCTGAATTATTATATCTATCTAGGACATTTGGATCTTGCCGTATGGCGTTGCAACATTTCTATTTCTTTTAGATGGAATGGCTCTAAGGACTGTTGTATGTGGCTTGCATACATACTCATTTGTGTATGTAGTTGATCCCTTCGCCTGCCGATTACGCCGCTCGTTCTTGTCCCGTTGTTTGAAAGTGGTTAGGACGGCCGAAAGGTCTACCGTGAGTGGCCCTGGGCCCTACCGTACTATTTTAACCACTTTCGTTCATCCAGGCATTAACTAAGAGCGTAATTCACCGAGGTAGTTACAATTGGTATCAGAGCCATCCCGCCCTTCAGGGTCTCAGCCAAAATGGTCGTTGTCTGTCTAGCAAATATTTTGGTAGTTATGTATATTAGGGAAAAACAAACGTGAGAGTAGAACTGCTTCCATTTTTCTTCTTACCCACCCACCCACCCTTTTTCTGGTAAGGAAGTGTAACGTTTTCAATCCTCTTCTAAGCTTCAAACTAGGATTCACGTGTTCTGGTTCCGTAGTACCATAGGTTATGTTTGTGTGTGTGTGTGTGTGTGAATTCCTTGTCTATCTGTTGCATCCAAATGTTATCACTATCTGCCTTTTGGTTATCAACTGTCGGTACATTCCCTATCGATAGTCCTTTGTAATCCGATGCGATCTATTCTGATTCGTTGTACACCGATGCGATCTATCTTACTCTTTGTTATCCGACGTTATCTTGTTGGGGTGTTCTTTTCCGTAGTTAACAATCTTTAGGTTCATCTTAAGAAGAAGTTGTTGGGATATGTGTTTTACTGATTCATGTGCAGAGTAATGATTTGAGTGCGGGATGGAGTCGCGACCATACCACTACTTTTGTCATTTGCTTTTGTATATTGAACTAGTAGAGTTACTAATCTTGATTCGTTAAGTGGTTTTGCACATATAGTGGTATTTTAATGCCGAAATTTGCGGAAAATTTTTCTTTGTTAGTTTGTATACCACACTCCTTGTTCAGTCGTGTGTGTTATGCTTAATATCTTCTAATTGCCTTGAACTTTGTTGATATTTTAATATCATCTCAGTGAATTGCATTCTTTAATCTTGATTAATTCCATTTTGGTACTATTTTGGATTATAATCATTCTCCATTATAGTACTGACTTGTGTTTTATATCAATCACAGGATGGCACCACCACGCCGTTCTGAGGAGGATATACCACCTGAACTTGGGGCTGCTTTGGCAAGTATTGCAAATGCTTTGGGCACTATGCAGCAGAACCAGCAGCGCTTCGAGGAAAGTGTCAGGAGGAATGAGTTTGCTCCGCTACCTCCACCTCCCAAGCGAGGAGACATCAAGAGTTTTCTCAAGTTCAACCCACGTCAATTCGAAGTGTTTGATCAGCCACTTGATGCGGATGATTGGCTTCGTGAAGTGTCAAGGTTGCTGATGACTGCGGATGTTCCCGAGCAAGAATGGGTCAAGTGTGCTACTCACCTTCTCAAGGGAGATGCAGCTCTCTGGTGGGAAAATTATCTCAAGGCAGATCTTTCTGGTTTTCAGCCTACTTGGGAGCGGTTCACTGCTGCTTTCAAAGAACAATATCTGTCAGAAATTGTCATGGAAACGATGAAGGAAGTGTTTCTCAACCTCAAGCAGGGCACTGACAATGTCAACACCTACATCAGAAACTTCATGAACCTGTCTCGTTATGGTGGCGATGAGATCTCTGATGACAAGAAGAAGCAAAAGAGGTTTCGGCAAGGCCTCAATGCTTCCATCAAATATGCAATCACTCATGCAAGGCCAGCATCTTTCCTAGAACTTCAACACACAGCTCTATAGGAAGAAGCAAGTAGGCAAGTGTTTGAGGAGTCAAAGAAACACAGCCGTGATACAACAAGCTCTTCTGCTATGACAGCTCCTTCTAAGCGTCGTGTCTAGGTTCCTAACACCCCACCGTCGCTCCTGCTCCACCAAGACCTTCAAGCTATGCACCAAGGCCACCAAACTCCTTCACTGCGGGCTCCCAGGGGCTACAACCACAACTACCCTGGAGCGCCTGGCGGAGTCCCTGGCTACGTTGCTCCACGTCCACCTGGTGCTTGTTATACTTGTGGAAACACTGGCCATCAGCAATGGAATTGTCCAATGAACAACAAAGCTCTTCCACCACCACCTCCAAGACCTGCGGCAAGTGCTCCTATGGTTCGTGCACCTCCACCTCGGGCTCTCAACATCAACACTAAGCCGGGATCTACGGTTGCTCGTGCCAACTGTGTCAACGTCGCTCAAGCTGAGCATGCACGTGGAGTTGTCATGGGTATGCTTCCTGTTAACTCAGTTCCTGCACGAGTTTTGTTTGATTCTGGTGCTTCACATTCTTTCGTTTCTCACAAATTTGCAAATGAGCATGAGCTTGTTATAGACCAGCTGGATAAAAAGTTAATGGTTCTTTCTCCCGGGGCAAGATTGTTATCTACTAAGATCAGCCATGGCAATCAAATTGAGATTGGTGGTTCTTCTTTTCCGGCTTCCTTAATTGTTCTAGGCAATTCTGATATTGATGTTATCTTAGGCATGGATTGGTTGACAGCAAATGCAGCTGTGATTGATTGTGCTGAACGTTCCATTTCTCTGAAAATTCCTGAAGGCCATATAGTCTATTCTCCAAGTCTGACTCCTGCAATTCAGCTTTATTCTTTGGCGGCTCTGAATGATGATGCTATGGAAGGTATTCAAAGTGTTCCTGTAGTTTGTGAGTTTCCAGATGTTTTTCCTGAAGAGTTGCCAGGTATGCCTCCGGATCGTGAGGTTGAGTTTGTCATTGAACTTGAACCTGGTA
>CAJUXJ010002362.1:0-20434 GCA_910589775.1 Avena eriantha
TGGAACCCTGATCCGCGGGCCTCGGATCGTCTACCCCCTAGACTTTCTTTGACAGGGGGGTAGCCCGGGGTAGCCCTCTCTTGTTTTAGGCTTGGTTAGGTCATGTGATGATTGTAAAACCATGTTTGGGAACATGTTGTGACAAGATCTACCCCGGTTTCACCGAAACGGGGAGTTTCCCCTAATACTCAGATTGCAGACACTTTGTTTTTAGGAGAGACAGACGCATGTCTGCGAAGGGGGTCACACTTGGGAACCAGGTTTAGGAGTTTTGAGCATGCCACCACACTTCATTACACATGCTAGGGTCACATGCATGGTTTGGAGTGTTCCGATGCCCGAAGCGCTTCTTCCTGCGGAACCCTGATCCGCGGGCCTCGGATCGTCTACCCCCTAGACTTTCTTCTGACAGGGGTAGCCCGGTGTATCCCTCTCTTGTTTTAGGCTTGGTTAGGTCATGTGATGATGTAAAACCATGTTTGGAAACATGTTGTGACAAGATCTACCCCGGTTTCACCGAAACGGGGAGTTTCCCCCTAATACTCAGATTGCAGACACTTTGTTTTTAGGAGAGACAAGCGCATGTCTGCGAAGGGGGTCACACTTGGGAACCAGGTTTAGGAGTTTTGAGCATGCCACCACACTTCATTACACATGCTAGGGTCACATGCATGGTTTGGAGGTGTTCCGATGCCCCGAAGCGCTTCTTCCTGCGAACCCTGATCCGCGGGCCTCGGATCGTCTACCCCCTAGACTTTCTTCTGACAGGGGTAGCCCGGTGTATCCCTCTCTTGTTTTAGGCTTGGTTAGGTCATGTGATGATGTAAAACCATGTTTGGCAACATGTTGTGACAAGATCTACCCCGGTTTCACCGAAACGGGGAGTTTCCCCCTAATACTCAGATTGCAGACACTTTGTTTTTAGGAGAGACAGCGCATGTCTGCGAAGGGGGTCACACTTGGGAACCAGGTTTAGGAGTTTTGAGCATGCCACCACACTTCATTACACATGCTAGGGTCACATGCATGGTTTGGAGGTGTTCCGATGCCCCGAAGCGCTTCTTCCTGCGGAACCCTGATCCGCGGGCCTCGGATCGTCTACCCCCCTAGACTTTCTTCTGACAGGGGTAGCCCGGTGTATCCCTCTCTTGTTTTAGGCTTGGTTAGGTCATGTGATGATGTAAAACCATGTTTGGCAACATGTTGTGACAAGATCTACCCCGGTTTCACCGAAACGGGGAGTTTCCCCCTAATACTCAGATTGCAGACACTTTGTTTTTAGGAGAGACAGCGCATGTCTGCGAAGGGGGTCACACTTGGGAACCAGGTTTAGGAGTTTTGAGCATGCCACCACACTTCATTACACATGCTAGGGTCACATGCATGGTTTGGAGGTGTTCCGATGCCCCGAAGCGCTTCTTCCTGCGGAACCCTGATCCGCGGGCCTCGGATCGTCTACCCCCCTAGACTTTCTTCTGACAGGGGTAGCCCGGTGTATCCCTCTCTTGTTTTAGGCTTGGTTAGGTCATGTGATGATGTAAAACCATGTTTGGAACATGTTGTGACAAGATCTACCCCGGTTTCACCGAAACGGGGAGTTTCCCCCCTAATACTCAGATTGCAGACACTTTGTTTTTAGGAGAGACAAGCGCATGTCTGCGAAGGGGGTCACACTTGGGAACCAGGTTTAGGAGTTTTGAGCATGCCACCACACTTCATTACACATGCTAGGGTCACATGCATGGTTTGGAGGTGTTCCGATGCCCCGAAGCGCTTCTTCCTGCGGAACCCTGATCCGCGGGCCTCGGATCGTCTACCCCCCTAGACTTTCTTCTGACAGGGGTAGCCCGGTGTATCCCTCTCTTGTTTTAGGCTTGGTTAGGTCATGTGATGATGTAAAACCATGTTTGGCAACATGTTGTGACAAGATCTACCCCGGTTTCACCGAAACGGGGAGTTTCCCCCTAATACTCAGATTGCAGACACTTTGTTTTTAGGAGAGACAGCGCATGTCTGCGAAGGGGGTCACACTTGGGAACCAGGTTTAGGAGTTTTGAGCATGCCACCACACTTCATTACACATGCTAGGGTCACATGCATGGTTTGGAGGTGTTCCGATGCCCCGAAGCGCTTCTTCCTGCGGAACCCTGATCCGCGGGCCTCGGATCGTCTACCCCCCTAGACTTTCTTCTGACAGGGGTAGCCCGGTGTATCCCTCTCTTGTTTTAGGCTTGGTTAGGTCATGTGATGATGTAAAACCATGTTTGGCAACATGTTGTGACAAGATCTACCCCGGTTTCACCGAAACGGGGAGTTTCCCCCTAATACTCAGATTGCAGACACTTTGTTTTTAGGAGAGACAGCGCATGTCTGCGAAGGGGGTCACACTTGGGAACCAGGTTTAGGAGTTTTGAGCATGCCACCACACTTCATTACACATGCTAGGGTCACATGCATGGTTTGGAGGTGTTCCGATGCCCCGAAGCGCTTCTTCCTGCGGAACCCTGATCCGCGGGCCTCGGATCGTCTACCCCCTAGACTTTCTTCTGACAGGGGTAGCCCGGTGTATCCCTCTCTTGTTTTAGGCTTGGTTAGGTCATGTGATGATGTAAAACCATGTTTGGCAACATGTTGTGACAAGATCTACCCCGGTTTCACCGAAACGGGGAGTTTCCCCCTAATACTCAGATTGCAGACACTTTGTTTTTAGGAGAGACAGCGCATGTCTGCGAAGGGGGTCACACTTGGGAACCAGGTTTAGGAGTTTTGAGCATGCCACCACACTTCATTACACATGCTAGGGTCACATGCATGGTTTGGAGGTGTTCCGATGCCCCGAAGCGCTTCTTCCTGCGGAACCCTGATCCGCGGGCCTCGGATCGTCTACCCCCCTAGACTTTCTTCTGACAGGGGTAGCCCGGTGTATCCCTCTCTTGTTTTAGGCTTGGTTAGGTCATGTGATGATGTAAAACCATGTTTGGCAACATGTTGTGACAAGATCTACCCCGGTTTCACCGAAACGGGGAGTTTCCCCCTAATACTCAGATTGCAGACACTTTGTTTTTAGGAGAGACAGCGCATGTCTGCGAAGGGGGTCACACTTGGGAACCAGGTTTAGGAGTTTTGAGCATGCCACCACACTTCATTACACATGCTAGGGTCACATGCATGGTTTGGAGGTGTTCCGATGCCCCGAAGCGCTTCTTCCTGCGGAACCCTGATCCGCGGGCCTCGGATCGTCTACCCCCTAGACTTTCTTCTGACAGGGGTAGCCCGGTGTATCCCTCTCTTGTTTTAGGCTTGGTTAGGTCATGTGATGATGTAAAACCATGTTTGGCAACATGTTGTGACAAGATCTACCCCGGTTTCACCGAAACGGGGAGTTTCCCCCTAATACTCAGATTGCAGACACTTTGTTTTTAGGAGAGACAGCGCATGTCTGCGAAGGGGGTCACACTTGGGAACCAGGTTTAGGAGTTTTGAGCATGCCACCACACTTCATTACACATGCTAGGGTCACATGCATGGTTTGGAGGTGTTCCGATGCCCCGAAGCGCTTCTTCCTGCGGAACCCTGATCCGCGGGCCTCGGATCGTCTACCCCCCTAGACTTTCTTCTGACAGGGGTAGCCCGGTGTATCCCTCTCTTGTTTTAGGCTTGGTTAGGTCATGTGATGATGTAAAACCATGTTTGGCAACATGTTGTGACAAGATCTACCCCGGTTTCACCGAAACGGGGAGTTTCCCCCTAATACTCAGATTGCAGACACTTTGTTTTTAGGAGAGACAGCGCATGTCTGCGAAGGGGGTCACACTTGGGAACCAGGTTTAGGAGTTTTGAGCATGCCACCACACTTCATTACACATGCTAGGGTCACATGCATGGTTTGGAGGTGTTCCGATGCCCCGAAGCGCTTCTTCCTGCGGAACCCTGATCCGCGGGCCTCGGATCGTCTACCCCCTAGACTTTCTTCTGACAGGGGTAGCCCGGTGTATCCCTCTCTTGTTTTAGGCTTGGTTAGGTCATGTGATGATGTAAAACCATGTTTGGCAACATGTTGTGACAAGATCTACCCCGGTTTCACCGAAACGGGGAGTTTCCCCCTAATACTCAGATTGCAGACACTTTGTTTTTAGGAGAGACAGCGCATGTCTGCGAAGGGGGTCACACTTGGGAACCAGGTTTAGGAGTTTTGAGCATGCCACCACACTTCATTACACATGCTAGGGTCACATGCATGGTTTGGAGGTGTTCCGATGCCCCGAAGCGCTTCTTCCTGCGGAACCCTGATCCGCGGGCCTCGGATCGTCTACCCCCTAGACTTTCTTCTGACAGGGGTAGCCCGGTGTATCCCTCTCTTGTTTTAGGCTTGGTTAGGTCATGTGATGATGTAAAACCATGTTTGGCAACATGTTGTGACAAGATCTACCCCGGTTTCACCGAAACGGGGAGTTTCCCCCTAATACTCAGATTGCAGACACTTTGTTTTTAGGAGAGACAGCGCATGTCTGCGAAGGGGGTCACACTTGGGAACCAGGTTTAGGAGTTTTGAGCATGCCACCACACTTCATTACACATGCTAGGGTCACATGCATGGTTTGGAGGTGTTCCGATGCCCCGAAGCGCTTCTTCCTGCGGAACCCTGATCCAGCGGGCCTCGGATCGTCTACCCCCTAGACTTTCTTCTGACAGGGGTAGCCCGGTGTATCCCTCTCTTGTTTTAGGCTTGGTTAGGTCATGTGATGATGTAAAACCATGTTTGGCAACATGTTGTGACAAGATCTACCCCGGTTTCACCGAAACGGGGAGTTTCCCCCTAATACTCAGATTGCAGACACTTTGTTTTTAGGAGAGACAGCGCATGTCTGCGAAGGGGGTCACACTTGGGAACCAGGTTTAGGAGTTTTGAGCATGCCACCACACTTCATTACACATGCTAGGGTCACATGCATGGTTTGGAGGTGTTCCGATGCCCCGAAGCGCTTCTTCCTGCGGAACCCTGATCCGCGGGCCTCGGATCGTCTACCCCCTAGACTTTCTTCTGACAGGGGTAGCCCGGTGTATCCCTCTCTTGTTTTAGGCTTGGTTAGGTCATGTGATGATGTAAAACCATGTTTGGCAACATGTTGTGACAAGATCTACCCCGGTTTCACCGAAACGGGGAGTTTCCCCCTAATACTCAGATTGCAGACACTTTGTTTTTAGGAGAGACAGCGCATGTCTGCGAAGGGGGTCACACTTGGGAACCAGGTTTAGGAGTTTTGAGCATGCCACCACACTTCATTACACATGCTAGGGTCACATGCATGGTTTGGAGGTGTTCCGATGCCCCGAAGCGCTTCTTCCTGCGGAACCCTGATCCGCGGGCCTCGGATCGTCTACCCCCTAGACTTTCTTCTGACAGGGGTAGCCCGGTGTATCCCTCTCTTGTTTTAGGCTTGGTTAGGTCATGTGATGATGTAAAACCATGTTTGGCAACATGTTGTGACAAGATCTACCCCGGTTTCACCGAAACGGGGAGTTTCCCCCTAATACTCAGATTGCAGACACTTTGTTTTTAGGAGAGACAGCGCATGTCTGCGAAGGGGGTCACACTTGGGAACCAGGTTTAGGAGTTTTGAGCATGCCACCACACTTCATTACACATGCTAGGGTCACATGCATGGTTTGGAGGTGTTCCGATGCCCCGAAGCGCTTCTTCCTGCGGAACCCTGATCCGCGGGCCTCGGATCGTCTACCCCCCTAGACTTTCTTCTGACAGGGGTAGCCCGGTGTATCCCTCTCTTGTTTTAGGCTTGGTTAGGTCATGTGATGATGTAAAACCATGTTTGGCAACATGTTGTGACAAGATCTACCCCGGTTTCACCGAAACGGGGAGTTTCCCCCTAATACTCAGATTGCAGACACTTTGTTTTTAGGAGAGACAAGCGCATGTCTGCGAAGGGGGTCACACTTGGGAACCAGGTTTAGGAGTTTTGAGCATGCCACCACACTTCATTACACATGCTAGGGTCACATGCATGGTTTGGAGGTGTTCCGATGCCCCGAAGCGCTTCTTCCTGCGGAACCCTGATCCGCGGGCCTCGGATCGTCTACCCCCCTAGACTTTCTTCTGACAGGGGTAGCCCGGTGTATCCCTCTCTTGTTTTAGGCTTGGTTAGGTCATGTGATGATGTAAAACCATGTTTGGCAACATGTTGTGACAAGATCTACCCCGGTTTCACCGAAACGGGGAGTTTCCCCCTAATACTCAGATTGCAGACACTTTGTTTTTAGGAGAGACAGCGCATGTCTGCGAAGGGGGTCACACTTGGGAACCAGGTTTAGGAGTTTTGAGCATGCCACCACACTTCATTACACATGCTAGGGTCACATGCATGGTTTGGAGGTGTTCCGATGCCCCGAAGCGCTTCTTCCTGCGGAACCCTGATCCGCGGGCCTCGGATCGTCTACCCCCTAGACTTTCTTCTGACAGGGGTAGCCCGGTGTATCCCTCTCTTGTTTTAGGCTTGGTTAGGTCATGTGATGATGTAAAACCATGTTTGGCAACATGTTGTGACAAGATCTACCCCGGTTTCACCGAAACGGGGAGTTTCCCCCTAATACTCAGATTGCAGACACTTTGTTTTTAGGAGAGACAGCGCATGTCTGCGAAGGGGGTCACACTTGGGAACCAGGTTTAGGAGTTTTGAGCATGCCACCACACTTCATTACACATGCTAGGGTCACATGCATGGTTTGGAGGTGTTCCGATGCCCCGAAGCGCTTCTTCCTGCGGAACCCTGATCCGCGGGCCTCGGATCGTCTACCCCCCTAGACTTTCTTCTGACAGGGGTAGCCCGGTGTATCCCTCTCTTGTTTTAGGCTTGGTTAGGTCATGTGATGATGTAAAACCATGTTTGGCAACATGTTGTGACAAGATCTACCCCGGTTTCACCGAAACGGGGAGTTTCCCCCTAATACTCAGATTGCAGACACTTTGTTTTTAGGAGAGACAGCGCATGTCTGCGAAGGGGGTCACACTTGGGAACCAGGTTTAGGAGTTTTGAGCATGCCACCACACTTCATTACACATGCTAGGGTCACATGCATGGTTTGGAGGTGTTCCGATGCCCCGAAGCGCTTCTTCCTGCGGAACCCTGATCCGCGGGCCTCGGATCGTCTACCCCCTAGACTTTCTTCTGACAGGGGTAGCCCGGTGTATCCCTCTCTTGTTTTAGGCTTGGTTAGGTCATGTGATGATGTAAAACCATGTTTGGCAACATGTTGTGACAAGATCTACCCCGGTTTCACCGAAACGGGGAGTTTCCCCCTAATACTCAGATTGCAGACACTTTGTTTTTAGGAGAGACAGCGCATGTCTGCGAAGGGGGTCACACTTGGGAACCAGGTTTAGGAGTTTTGAGCATGCCACCACACTTCATTACACATGCTAGGGTCACATGCATGGTTTGGAGGTGTTCCGATGCCCCGAAGCGCTTCTTCCTGCGGAACCCTGATCCGCGGGCCTCGGATCGTCTACCCCCTAGACTTTCTTCTGACAGGGGTAGCCCGGTGTATCCCTCTCTTGTTTTAGGCTTGGTTAGGTCATGTGATGATGTAAAACCATGTTTGGCAACATGTTGTGACAAGATCTACCCCGGTTTCACCGAAACGGGGAGTTTCCCCCCTAATACTCAGATTGCAGACACTTTGTTTTTAGGAGAGACAGCGCATGTCTGCGAAGGGGGTCACACTTGGGAACCAGGTTTAGGAGTTTTGAGCATGCCACCACACTTCATTACACATGCTAGGGTCACATGCATGGTTTGGAGGTGTTCCGATGCCCCGAAGCGCTTCTTCCTGCGGAACCCTGATCCGCGGGCCTCGGATCGTCTACCCCCCTAGACTTTCTTCTGACAGGGGTAGCCCGGTGTATCCCTCTCTTGTTTTAGGCTTGGTTAGGTCATGTGATGATGTAAAACCATGTTTGGCAACATGTTGTGACAAGATCTACCCCGGTTTCACCGAAACGGGGAGTTTCCCCCTAATACTCAGATTGCAGACACTTTGTTTTTAGTAGAGACAGCGCATGTCTGCGTCACATGCATGGTTTGGAGGTGTTCCGATGCCCCGAAGCGCTTCTTCCTGCGGAACCCTGATCCGCGGGCCTCGGATCGTCTACCCCCCTAGACTTTCTTCTGACAGGGGTAGCCCGGTGTATCCCTCTCTTGTTTTAGGCTTGGTTAGGTCATGTGATGATGTAAAACCATGTTTGGCAACATGTTGTGACAAGATCTACCCCGGTTTCACCGAAACGGGGAGTTTCCCCCTAATACTCAGATTGCAGACACTTTGTTTTTAGGAGAGACAGCGCATGTCTGCGAAGGGGGTCACACTTGGGAACCAGGTTTAGGAGTTTTGAGCATGCCACCACACTTCATTACACATGCTAGGGTCACATGCATGGTTTGGAGGTGTTCCGATGCCCCGAAGCGCTTCTTCCTGCGGAACCCTGATCCGCGGGCCTCGGATCGTCTACCCCCTAGACTTTCTTCTGACAGGGGTAGCCCGGTGTATCCCTCTCTTGTTTTAGGCTTGGTTAGGTCATGTGATGATGTAAAACCATGTTTGGGCAACATGTTGTGACAAGATCTACCCCGGTTTCACCGAAACGGGGAGTTTCCCCCTAATACTCAGATTGCAGACACTTTGTTTTTAGGAGAGACAGCGCATGTCTGCGAAGGGGGTCACACTTGGGAACCAGGTTTAGGAGTTTTGAGCATGCCACCACACTTCATTACACATGCTAGGGTCACATGCATGGTTTGGAGGTGTTCCGATGCCCCGAAGCGCTTCTTCCTGCGGAACCCTGATCCGCGGGCCTCGGATCGTCTACCCCCCTAGACTTTCTTCTGACAGGGGTAGCCCGGTGTATCCCTCTCTTGTTTTAGGCTTGGTTAGGTCATGTGATGATGTAAAACCATGTTTGGCAACATGTTGTGACAAGATCTACCCCGGTTTCACCGAAACGGGGAGTTTCCCCCTAATACTCAGATTGCAGACACTTTGTTTTAGGAGAGACAGCGCATGTCTGCGAAGGGGGTCACACTTGGGAACCAGGTTTAGGAGTTTTGAGCATGCCACCACACTTCATTACACATGCTAGGGTCACATGCATGGTTTGGAGGTGTTCCGATGCCCCGAAGCGCTTCTTCCTGCGGAACCCTGATCCGCGGGCCTCGGATCGTCTACCCCCCTAGACTTTCTTCTGACAGGGGTAGCCCGGTGTATCCCTCTCTTGTTTTAGGCTTGGTTAGGTCATGTGATGATGTAAAACCATGTTTGGGCAACATGTTGTGACAAGATCTACCCCGGTTTCACCGAAACGGGGAGTTTCCCCCTAATACTCAGATTGCAGACACTTTGTTTTTAGGAGAGACAGCGCATGTCTGCGAAGGGGGTCACACTTGGGAACCAGGTTTAGGAGTTTTGAGCATGCCACCACACTTCATTACACATGCTAGGGTCACATGCATGGTTTGGAGGTGTTCCGATGCCCCGAAGCGCTTCTTCCTGCGGAACCCTGATCCGCGGGCCTCGGATCGTCTACCCCCTAGACTTTCTTCTGACAGGGGTAGCCCGGTGTATCCCTCTCTTGTTTTAGGCTTGGTTAGGTCATGTGATGATGTAAAACCATGTTTGGCAACATGTTGTGACAAGATCTACCCCGGTTTCACCGAAACGGGGAGTTTCCCCCTAATACTCAGATTGCAGACACTTTGTTTTTAGGAGAGACAGCGCATGTCTGCGAAGGGGGTCACACTTGGGAACCAGGTTTAGGAGTTTTGAGCATGCCACCACACTTCATTACACATGCTAGGGTCACATGCATGGTTTGGAGGTGTTCCGATGCCCCGAAGCGCTTCTTCCTGCGGAACCCTGATCCGCGGGCCTCGGATCGTCTACCCCCCTAGACTTTCTTCTGACAGGGGTAGCCCGGTGTATCCCTCTCTTGTTTTAGGCTTGGTTAGGTCATGTGATGATGTAAAACCATGTTTGGGCAACATGTTGTGACAAGATCTACCCCGGTTTCACCGAAACGGGGAGTTTCCCCCTAATACTCAGATTGCAGACACTTTGTTTTTAGGAGAGACAGCGCATGTCTGCGAAGGGGGTCACACTTGGGAACCAGGTTTAGGAGTTTTGAGCATGCCACCACACTTCATTACACATGCTAGGGTCACATGCATGGTTTGGAGGTGTTCCGATGCCCCGAAGCGCTTCTTCCTGCGGAACCCTGATCCGCGGGCCTCGGATCGTCTACCCCCTAGACTTTCTTCTGACAGGGGTAGCCCGGTGTATCCCTCTCTTGTTTTAGGCTTGGTTAGGTCATGTGATGATGTAAAACCATGTTTGGCAACATGTTGTGACAAGATCTACCCCGGTTTCACCGAAACGGGGAGTTTCCCCCTAATACTCAGATTGCAGACACTTTGTTTTTAGGAGAGACAGCGCATGTCTGCGAAGGGGGTCACACTTGGGAACCAGGTTTAGGAGTTTTGAGCATGCCACCACACTTCATTACACATGCTAGGGTCACATGCATGGTTTGGAGGTGTTCCGATGCCCCGAAGCGCTTCTTCCTGCGGAACCCTGATCCGCGGGCCTCGGATCGTCTACCCCCCTAGACTTTCTTCTGACAGGGGTAGCCCGGTGTATCCCTCTCTTGTTTTAGGCTTGGTTAGGTCATGTGATGATGTAAAACCATGTTTGGCAACATGTTGTGACAAGATCTACCCCGGTTTCACCGAAACGGGGAGTTTCCCCCTAATACTCAGATTGCAGACACTTTGTTTTTAGGAGAGACAGCGCATGTCTGCGAAGGGGGTCACACTTGGGAACCAGGTTTAGGAGTTTTGAGCATGCCACCACACTTCATTACACATGCTAGGGTCACATGCATGGTTTGGAGGTGTTCCGATGCCCCGAAGCGCTTCTTCCTGCGGAACCCTGATCCGCGGGCCTCGGATCGTCTACCCCCTAGACTTTCTTCTGACAGGGGTAGCCCGGTGTATCCCTCTCTTGTTTTAGGCTTGGTTAGGTCATGTGATGATGTAAAACCATGTTTGGCAACATGTTGTGACAAGATCTACCCCGGTTTCACCGAAACGGGGAGTTTCCCCCTAATACTCAGATTGCAGACACTTTGTTTTTAGGAGAGACAGCGCATGTCTGCGAAGGGGGTCACACTTGGGAACCAGGTTTAGGAGTTTTGAGCATGCCACCACACTTCATTACACATGCTAGGGTCACATGCATGGTTTGGAGGTGTTCCGATGCCCCGAAGCGCTTCTTCCTGCGGAACCCTGATCCGCGGGCCTCGGATCGTCTACCCCCTAGACTTTCTTCTGACAGGGGTAGCCCGGTGTATCCCTCTCTTGTTTTAGGCTTGGTTAGGTCATGTGATGATGTAAAACCATGTTTGGCAACATGTTGTGACAAGATCTACCCCGGTTTCACCGAAACGGGGAGTTTCCCCCTAATACTCAGATTGCAGACACTTTGTTTTTAGGAGAGACAGCGCATGTCTGCGAAGGGGGTCACACTTGGGAACCAGGTTTAGGAGTTTTGAGCATGCCACCACACTTCATTACACATGCTAGGGTCACATGCATGGTTTGGAGGTGTTCCGATGCCCCGAAGCGCTTCTTCCTGCGGAACCCTGATCCGCGGGCCTCGGATCGTCTACCCCCCTAGACTTTCTTCTGACAGGGGTAGCCCGGTGTATCCCTCTCTTGTTTTAGGCTTGGTTAGGTCATGTGATGATGTAAAACCATGTTTGGCAACATGTTGTGACAAGATCTACCCCGGTTTCACCGAAACGGGGAGTTTCCCCCTAATACTCAGATTGCAGACACTTTGTTTTTAGGAGAGACAGCGCATGTCTGCGAAGGGGGTCACACTTGGGAACCAGGTTTAGGAGTTTTGAGCATGCCACCACACTTCATTACACATGCTAGGGTCACATGCATGGTTTGGAGGTGTTCCGATGCCCCGAAGCGCTTCTTCCTGCGGAACCCTGATCCGCGGGCCTCGGATCGTCTACCCCCTAGACTTTCTTCTGACAGGGGTAGCCCGGTGTATCCCTCTCTTGTTTTAGGCTTGGTTAGGTCATGTGATGATGTAAAACCATGTTTGGCAACATGTTGTGACAAGATCTACCCCGGTTTCACCGAAACGGGGAGTTTCCCCCTAATACTCAGATTGCAGACACTTTGTTTTTAGGAGAGACAAGCGCATGTCTGCGAAGGGGGTCACACTTGGGAACCAGGTTTAGGAGTTTTGAGCATGCCACCACACTTCATTACACATGCTAGGGTCACATGCATGGTTTGGAGGTGTTCCGATGCCCCGAAGCGCTTCTTCCTGCGGAACCCTGATCCGCGGGCCTCGGATCGTCTACCCCCTAGACTTTCTTCTGACAGGGGTAGCCCGGTGTATCCCTCTCTTGTTTTAGGCTTGGTTAGGTCATGTGATGATGTAAAACCATGTTTGGCAACATGTTGTGACAAGATCTACCCCGGTTTCACCGAAACGGGGAGTTTCCCCCTAATACTCAGATTGCAGACACTTTGTTTTTAGGAGAGACAAGCGCATGTCTGCGAAGGGGGTCACACTTGGGAACCAGGTTTAGGAGTTTTGAGCATGCCACCACACTTCATTACACATGCTAGGGTCACATGCATGGTTTGGAGGTGTTCCGATGCCCCGAAGCGCTTCTTCCTGCGGAACCCTGATCCGCGGGCCTCGGATCGTCTACCCCCTAGACTTTCTTCTGACAGGGGTAGCCCGGTGTATCCCTCTCTTGTTTTAGGCTTGGTTAGGTCATGTGATGATGTAAAACCATGTTTGGCAACATGTTGTGACAAGATCTACCCCGGTTTCACCGAAACGGGGAGTTTCCCCCTAATACTCAGATTGCAGACACTTTGTTTTTAGGAGAGACAGCGCATGTCTGCGAAGGGGGTCACACTTGGGAACCAGGTTTAGGAGTTTTGAGCATGCCACCACACTTCATTACACATGCTAGGGTCACATGCATGGTTTGGAGGTGTTCCGATGCCCCGAAGCGCTTCTTCCTGGGAACCCTGATCCGCGGGCCTCGGATCGTCTACCCCCTAGACTTTCTTCTGACAGGGGTAGCCCGGTGTATCCCTCTCTTGTTTTAGGCTTGGTTAGGTCATGTGATGATGTAAAACCATGTTTGGCAACATGTTGTGACAAGATCTACCCCGGTTTCACCGAAACGGGGAGTTTCCCCCTAATACTCAGATTGCAGACACTTTGTTTTTAGGAGAGACAGCGCATGTCTGCGAAGGGGGTCACACTTGGGAACCAGGTTTAGGAGTTTTGAGCATGCCACCACACTTCATTACACATGCTAGGGTCACATGCATGGTTTGGAGGTGTTCCGATGCCCCGAAGCGCTTCTTCCTGCGGAACCCTGATCCGCGGGCCTCGGATCGTCTACCCCCTAGACTTTCTTCTGACAGGGGTAGCCCGGTGTATCCCTCTCTTGTTTTAGGCTTGGTTAGGTCATGTGATGATGTAAAACCATGTTTGGCAACATGTTGTGACAAGATCTACCCCGGTTTCACCGAAACGGGGAGTTTCCCCCTAATACTCAGATTGCAGACACTTTGTTTTTAGGAGAGACAGCGCATGTCTGCGAAGGGGGTCACACTTGGGAACCAGGTTTAGGAGTTTTGAGCATGCCACCACACTTCATTACACATGCTAGGGTCACATGCATGGTTTGGAGGTGTTCCGATGCCCCGAAGCGCTTCTTCCTGCGGAACCCTGATCCGCGGGCCTCGGATCGTCTACCCCCTAGACTTTCTTCTGACAGGGGTAGCCCGGTGTATCCCTCTCTTGTTTTAGGCTTGGTTAGGTCATGTGATGATGTAAAACCATGTTTGGCAACATGTTGTGACAAGATCTACCCCGGTTTCACCGAAACGGGGAGTTTCCCCCTAATACTCAGATTGCAGACACTTTGTTTTTAGGAGAGACAGCGCATGTCTGCGAAGGGGGTCACACTTGGGAACCAGGTTTAGGAGTTTTGAGCATGCCACCACACTTCATTACACATGCTAGGGTCACATGCATGGTTTGGAGGTGTTCCGATGCCCCGAAGCGCTTCTTCCTGCGGAACCCTGATCCGCGGGCCTCGGATCGTCTACCCCCCTAGACTTTCTTCTGACAGGGGTAGCCCGGTGTATCCCTCTCTTGTTTTAGGCTTGGTTAGGTCATGTGATGATGTAAAACCATGTTTGGGAACATGTTGTGACAAGATCTACCCCGGTTTCACCGAAACGGGGAGTTTCCCCCTAATACTCAGATTGCAGACACTTTGTTTTTAGGAGAGACAGCGCATGTCTGCGAAGGGGGTCACACTTGGGAACCAGGTTTAGGAGTTTTGAGCATGCCACCACACTTCATTACACATGCTAGGGTCACATGCATGGTTTGGAGGTGTTCCGATGCCCCGAAGCGCTTCTTCCTGCGGAACCCTGATCCGCGGGCCTCGGATCGTCTACCCCCCTAGACTTTCTTCTGACAGGGGTAGCCCGGTGTATCCCTCTCTTGTTTTAGGCTTGGTTAGGTCATGTGATGATGTAAAACCATGTTTGGAACATGTTGTGACAAGATCTACCCCGGTTTCACCGAAACGGGGAGTTTCCCCCTAATACTCAGATTGCAGACACTTTGTTTTTAGGAGAGACAGCGCATGTCTGCGAAGGGGGTCACACTTGGGAACCAGGTTTAGGAGTTTTGAGCATGCCACCACACTTCATTACACATGCTAGGGTCACATGCATGGTTTGGAGGTGTTCCGATGCCCCGAAGCGCTTCTTCCTGCGGAACCCTGATCCGCGGGCCTCGGATCGTCTACCCCCCTAGACTTTCTTCTGACAGGGGTAGCCCGGTGTATCCCTCTCTTGTTTTAGGCTTGGTTAGGTCATGTGATGATGTAAAACCATGTTTGGCAACATGTTGTGACAAGATCTACCCCGGTTTCACCGAAACGGGGAGTTTCCCCCTAATACTCAGATTGCAGACACTTTGTTTTTAGGAGAGACAGCGCATGTCTGCGAAGGGGGTCACACTTGGGAACCAGGTTTAGGAGTTTTGAGCATGCCACCACACTTCATTACACATGCTAGGGTCACATGCATGGTTTGGAGGTGTTCCGATGCCCCGAAGCGCTTCTTCCTGCGGAACCCTGATCCGCGGGCCTCGGATCGTCTACCCCCCTAGACTTTCTTCTGACAGGGGTAGCCCGGTGTATCCCTCTCTTGTTTTAGGCTTGGTTAGGTCATGTGATGATGTAAAACCATGTTTGGCAACATGTTGTGACAAGATCTACCCCGGTTTCACCGAAACGGGGAGTTTCCCCCTAATACTCAGATTGCAGACACTTTGTTTTTAGTAGAGACAGCGCATGTCTGCGAAGGGGGTCACACTTGGGAACCAGGTTTAGGAGTTTTGAGCATGCCACCACACTTCATTACACATGCTAGGGTCACATGCATGGTTTGGAGGTGTTCCGATGCCCCGAAGCGCTTCTTCCTGCGGAACCCTGATCCGCGGGCCTCGGATCGTCTACCCCCCTAGACTTTCTTCTGACAGGGGTAGCCCGGTGTATCCCTCTCTTGTTTTAGGCTTGGTTAGGTCATGTGATGATGTAAAACCATGTTTGGCAACATGTTGTGACAAGATCTACCCCGGTTTCACCGAAACGGGGAGTTTCCCCCTAATACTCAGATTGCAGACACTTTGTTTTTAGGAGAGACAGCGCATGTCTGCGAAGGGGGTCACACTTGGGAACCAGGTTTAGGAGTTTTGAGCATGCCACCACACTTCATTACACATGCTAGGGTCACATGCATGGTTTGGAGGTGTTCCGATGCCCCGAAGCGCTTCTTCCTGCGGAACCCTGATCCGCGGGCCTCGGATCGTCTACCCCCTAGACTTTCTTCTGACAGGGGTAGCCCGGTGTATCCCTCTCTTGTTTTAGGCTTGGTTAGGTCATGTGATGATGTAAAACCATGTTTGGCAACATGTTGTGACAAGATCTACCCCGGTTTCACCGAAACGGGGAGTTTCCCCCTAATACTCAGATTGCAGACACTTTGTTTTTAGGAGAGACAGCGCATGTCTGCGAAGGGGGTCACACTTGGGAACCAGGTTTAGGAGTTTTGAGCATGCCACCACACTTCATTACACATGCTAGGGTCACATGCATGGTTTGGAGGTGTTCCGATGCCCCGAAGCGCTTCTTCCTGCGGAACCCTGATCCGCGGGCCTCGGATCGTCTACCCCCCTAGACTTTCTTCTGACAGGGGTAGCCCGGTGTATCCCTCTCTTGTTTTAGGCTTGGTTAGGTCATGTGATGATGTAAAACCATGTTTGGCAACATGTTGTGACAAGATCTACCCCGGTTTCACCGAAACGGGGAGTTTCCCCCTAATACTCAGATTGCAGACACTTTGTTTTTAGGAGAGACAGCGCATGTCTGCGAAGGGGGTCACACTTGGGAACCAGGTTTAGGAGTTTTGAGCATGCCACCACACTTCATTACACATGCTAGGGTCACATGCATGGTTTGGAGGTGTTCCGATGCCCCGAAGCGCTTCTTCCCTTGGAACCCTGATCCGCGGGCCTCGGATCGTCTACCCCCCTAGACTTTCTTCTGACAGGGGTAGCCCGGTGTATCCCTCTCTTGTTTTAGGCTTGGTTAGGTCATGTGATGATGTAAAACCATGTTTGGCAACATGTTGTGACAAGATCTACCCCGGTTTCACCGAAACGGGGAGTTTCCCCCTAATACTCAGATTGCAGACACTTTGTTTTTAGGAGAGACAGCGCATGTCTGCGAAGGGGGTCACACTTGGGAACCAGGTTTAGGAGTTTTGAGCATGCCACCACACTTCATTACACATGCTAGGGTCACATGCATGGTTTGGAGGTGTTCCGATGCCCCGAAGCGCTTCTTCCTGCGGAACCCTGATCCGCGGGCCTCGGATCGTCTACCCCCTAGACTTTCTTCTGACAGGGGTAGCCCGGTGTATCCCTCTCTTGTTTTAGGCTTGGTTAGGTCATGTGATGATGTAAAACCATGTTTGGCAACATGTTGTGACAAGATCTACCCCGGTTTCACCGAAACGGGGAGTTTCCCCCTAATACTCAGATTGCAGACACTTTGTTTTTAGGAGAGACAGCGCATGTCTGCGAAGGGGGTCACACTTGGGAACCAGGTTTAGGAGTTTTGAGCATGCCACCACACTTCATTACACATGCTAGGGTCACATGCATGGTTTGGAGGTGTTCCGATGCCCCGAAGCGCTTCTTCCTGCGGAACCCTGATCCGCGGGCCTCGGATCGTCTACCCCCTAGACTTTCTTCTGACAGGGGTAGCCCGGTGTATCCCTCTCTTGTTTTAGGCTTGGTTAGGTCATGTGATGATGTAAAACCATGTTTGGAACATGTTGTGACAAGATCTACCCCGGTTTCACCGAAACGGGGAGTTTCCCCCTAATACTCAGATTGCAGACACTTTGTTTTTAGGAGAGACAGCGCATGTCTGCGAAGGGGGTCACACTTGGGAACCAGGTTTAGGAGTTTTGAGCATGCCACCACACTTCATTACACATGCTAGGGTCACATGCATGGTTTGGAGGTGTTCCGATGCCCCGAAGCGCTTCTTCCTGCGGAACCCTGATCCGCGGGCCTCGGATCGTCTACCCCCCTAGACTTTCTTCTGACAGGGGTAGCCCGGTGTATCCCTCTCTTGTTTTAGGCTTGGTTAGGTCATGTGATGATGTAAAACCATGTTTGGCAACATGTTGTGACAAGATCTACCCCGGTTTCACCGAAACGGGGAGTTTCCCCCTAATACTCAGATTGCAGACACTTTGTTTTTAGGAGAGACAGCGCATGTCTGCGAAGGGGGTCACACTTGGGAACCAGGTTTAGGAGTTTTGAGCATGCCACCACACTTCATTACACATGCTAGGGTCACATGCATGGTTTGGAGGTGTTCCGATGCCCCGAAGCGCTTCTTCCTGCGGAACCCTGATCCGCGGGCCTCGGATCGTCTACCCCCCTAGACTTTCTTCTGACAGGGGTAGCCCGGTGTATCCCTCTCTTGTTTTAGGCTTGGTTAGGTCATGTGATGATGTAAAACCATGTTTGGAACATGTTGTGACAAGATCTACCCCGGTTTCACCGAAACGGGGAGTTTCCCCCTAATACTCAGATTGCAGACACTTTGTTTTTAGGAGAGACAGCGCATGTCTGCGAAGGGGGTCACACTTGGGAACCAGGTTTAGGAGTTTTGAGCATGCCACCACACTTCATTACACATGCTAGGGTCACATGCATGGTTTGGAGGTGTTCCGATGCCCCGAAGCGCTTCTTCCCTTGGAACCCTGATCCGCGGGCCTCGGATCGTCTACCCCCCTAGACTTTCTTCTGACAGGGGTAGCCCGGTGTATCCCTCTCTTGTTTTAGGCTTGGTTAGGTCATGTGATGATGTAAAACCATGTTTGGCAACATGTTGTGACAAGATCTACCCCGGTTTCACCGAAACGGGGAGTTTCCCCCTAATACTCAGATTGCAGACACTTTGTTTTTAGGAGAGACAGCGCATGTCTGCGAAGGGGGTCACACTTGGGAACCAGGTTTAGGAGTTTTGAGCATGCCACCACACTTCATTACACATGCTAGGGTCACATGCATGGTTTGGAGGTGTTCCGATGCCCCGAAGCGCTTCTTCCTGCGGAACCCTGATCCGCGGGCCTCGGATCGTCTACCCCCTAGACTTTCTTCTGACAGGGGTAGCCCGGTGTATCCCTCTCTTGTTTTAGGCTTGGTTAGGTCATGTGATGATGTAAAACCATGTTTGGAACATGTTGTGACAAGATCTACCCCGGTTTCACCGAAACGGGGAGTTTCCCCCTAATACTCAGATTGCAGACACTTTGTTTTTAGGAGAGACAGCGCATGTCTGCGAAGGGGGTCACACTTGGGAACCAGGTTTAGGAGTTTTGAGCATGCCACCACACTTCATTACACATGCTAGGGTCACATGCATGGTTTGGAGGTGTTCCGATGCCCCGAAGCGCTTCTTCCCTGGAACCCTGATCCGCGGGCCTCGGATCGTCTACCCCCTAGACTTTCTTCTGACAGGGGTAGCCCGGTGTATCCCTCTCTTGTTTTAGGCTTGGTTAGGTCATGTGATGATGTAAAACCATGTTTGGCAACATGTTGTGACAAGATCTACCCCGGTTTCACCGAAACGGGGAGTTTCCCCCTAATACTCAGATTGCAGACACTTTGTTTTTAGGAGAGACAGCGCATGTCTGCGAAGGGGGTCACACTTGGGAACCAGGTTTAGGAGTTTTGAGCATGCCACCACACTTCATTACACATGCTAGGGTCACATGCATGGTTTGGAGGTGTTCCGATGCCCCGAAGCGCTTCTTCCTGCGGAACCCTGATCCGCGGGCCTCGGATCGTCTACCCCCTAGACTTTCTTCTGACAGGGGTAGCCCGGTGTATCCCTCTCTTGTTTTAGGCTTGGTTAGGTCATGTGATGATGTAAAACCATGTTTGGGAACATGTTGTGACAAGATCTACCCCGGTTTCACCGAAACGGGGAGTTTCCCCCTAATACTCAGATTGCAGACACTTTGTTTTTAGTAGAGACAGCGCATGTCTGCGAAGGGGGTCACACTTGGGAACCAGGTTTAGGAGTTTTGAGCATGCCACCACACTTCATTACACATGCTAGGGTCACATGCATGGTTTGGAGGTGTTCCGATGCCCCGAAGCGCTTCTTCCTGCGGAACCCTGATCCGCGGGCCTCGGATCGTCTACCCCCTAGACTTTCTTCTGAAGGGTAGCCGGGTATCCCTCTCTTGTTTTAGGCTTGGTTAGGTCATGTGATGATGTAAAACCATGTTTGGGAAATGTTGTGACAAGATCTACCCCGGTTTCACCGAAACGGAGAGTTTCCCCTAATACTCAGATTGCAGACACTTGTTTTTAGGAGAGACAGCGCAGTCTGCGAAGGGGGTCACACTTGGAACCAGGTTAGGAGTTTTGAGCATGCACACAACTTCATTACACATGCTTAGGGTTCACATGGCATGGTTTGGAGGTGTTCCGATTGCCCCGAAGCGCTTCTTCCCTGGAACCCTGATCCACGGGCCTCATAGGATCATTCTACCCCCCTAGACTTTACTTTCGACAGGGGTGTTAGCCGGCTGTTATCCCTCTCTTGTTTTAGGCTTGGTTAGGTCATGTGATGATGTCATAAACCATGTTGGAACACATGTTGTGACAAGATCTACCCTGGTTTTCACCGAACTCGGGGAGTTTCCCC
>CAJUXJ010002363.1:0-12067 GCA_910589775.1 Avena eriantha
TTTAACAGTTTCATCATGGTGAAGATTCCAACTCCGCTATGCTTACTTCAACCATTGAAGTTTTGCATCTCTTTTAGCATCCTTTGAATAAACAAAACCCTTTGGATCGTTTCATTTACCGTCCTAGGTAACCATTCTATTAGAGAACTTGTTTGTTTGTTCAACTACCATATACCAAAATATATGTAGTGGTTGCTACATTAATCCGTCCAGACTAAATATCGCTATGAAAGATCAAATCTTATCATAGTCAATACCTTGAACATTGTCGTAATCTCTTTCCGACATGTCGACTATTTCCATAGATTTGAAAACATCCATGTCTATTTCTTTGTAGATCCAAACACGACCGATAGGCTTCACGCTTTCCAGAGGGTCTTCAAAGTCAGAAACTTGATTTCTCGTGTATGGATGCTATCACGGATTCCATGACTTCTAGTCATTTTATGGAGTCAGGGCCCATCATCGCTTCTTTGCATGTAGTCGGTTCATCATTGTCAAAATAACGACTTGCTTATCAATCTTACTTTTGATTCTTACCGACCACATGGTTCTATAGGAACTCTAATCTCCGAGATCACACCTTTGTAATCACGAGAGCCATGAGCATTGTGACCGTCACCGGGACACTTTCGGTGCTGCGCTACTTGGCACATATAGCTAAGGTTCAACAACATTATCAAAGTTCTATTGTCCTCCCACTTAACTTTTCACGAAAATTCCTTCTCAAGAAACTTGACGTTTCAAGTAACAAACTCTTTTGTCCTCAGTGTTATGGAGAAATTCCCAACAAATTCTTTGGGATAACCTACAAAGACGTGCTTATCCGACTTTGGTTGTAAACATGTTACTTATGCATAACATACCAAATTTAAGAAAGACAATTGGGTTTTATCCCAAACCATGACTTATATATGTGTCATTTCAACGGATCACGATGGAGCTCTTTTCGTGTAAAAGCGGTAGTCACTAAAGCTTTATCTTTAATATATAATGGCAGTTTTATAAATGACACCTTTGATCTTACCATGTCAAACAAGGTTCATTACATATCTTGAACACTCCATACTCCTATGGTGTTTTGGGAAATGCAAATCCATGGAACGATTCCTCAAATCTTAGGTGTTTCGCCTAAACTTGTAACTCAACATCTTTCTTTATGATCGAATCATAAACTCTTTTTTTCTTGTTACAATGATTTTCAAATTCATCTGGAAAGTCTTTGAACAACTTTCAAATGTTTTCATACTTCCTCCTTATTAAGTAAATATACAGATATATTCACTCAAATTTTCGGAGAAAGCATATGAAGCAAAAGATATCCATCGCATATGGCTACCCATAATGGACTATGCACATCAGCATGCTCAATTTCCAATAAGCTAGTCATCCGTTCCTCTCTGGCCCATGGACGGAGTTTCAATTATCTCGAGGAAAGTCTCACATGCGTCAATTGATCAAAATCAAAAGAACTCCAAAATTCCATCAACATGGAGGTTTCTTCATGTTTTCTTTCAATTATAATTTAAACAAGCGATGTCATTTCATAAGTGACTTTCAATCAGTTTGTCTTGCGACATTTTAGGCAATAGGTGTTTATGGATGTGATTTCTCCCACCAGACTTGTAAATTTCATCCATCCTTTATGGAATACGGTAATTATTTGACCAACCATTGTTCTTGTAATATCGAACAAATAACAATTATTAAACAAATCTTGAAGGCTAGTTTGATGTCAACGAAAAACACAATAATATTTTATTTGTTTCGATGAACATCATCACTCATTCTCTTGCTAATTACTTAGGGCCATTGTAGTTCATGATTGTTGTCCTGTATGACACTTTCATACCAACCAATTCGGTATCAAATACCGCAGAACCACATTATTTAACAACCAAGGAATACAGCCATAACATGTATCTTCTATATGCCTAAGTTGGACATCTCCAACCTTTTATTTTCTGCCAATATTTCATAGATTCTCTTTCACAGCAATTCCTTTTCTTTTAAAAGAATCTATCAACATCAATAGTGGTGTCATCAACATGACACATGGTACAAAGCGTATACAGTCAACTACTAATACATTTGGACTTGCACTTTGAGGTGGATCACCATCATCAAATGTTTGGCATTCTTTCAAAATTCCATTCTTTAGTAATATTTAAGGTGTAGTAAACATTTTACTTACATCTTCTATTCATCCTTATCATGACAACTTTCATGATCAAGCTGCTATAGCTTATAAAGGTAAATTGCGAGTATAATGTTTCTTTTTCAAAAACCTTTTGGAGGATTAGGACGACTAGCGTCTCCAACCTTCACAAATTCTCATCAAATATGAGGACGTATACTCTATCATGTTGTAACCACACATAGTTTTAGATATCGCATACCTTTCACATATGATGGGTTTCTGAAACATTGCTTTCAGCTCTTAGATAAACTTGATATTAAAAACAATCTTTTCAGTATCAAGAATCATGGAGGCAAACATGATACATTAGATACTAACACTGGAATTGTTACTCCTTGATTCAATACTATTCATTAAACTTCTCAGAGTAAATGGAGTTTGCTGAAAGTTTGCAACAGGAACTTTTAAACTTTAGATTGACACTCAAAACAATACGATACCAGTTCGTAAAGCAAATATCCAGAATTTCTATAGTTCTACTATCTCAACTATAACTAAGCGTAAGGTGGTGAACAGATGCCAATGACTACAAAAAACTATGAAAATTCACTTTGATTGTGTTTATGAAAAATTGAGTTCGACTAAATCCAAATTACAAACGAACTCCCACTCAAAACAACATCCCTCGAGTTGTTTTTAGTGATTACAGTGAACCAAATCCACTACACACCAAGTCCATCATCACGTGAGATGATGTAGCTTTAAAAGGCGAACAATCAACATGTTCATCATATCATCCATATGACTCATGCTTTACCTTTCGGTATTCCGTGTTCCGAGACCATGTTTGTACATGCTAGGCGCGTCAAGGTTAACCTTAGTTTCCGCATGTGCAAATCTGGCTTGCACCCGTTGTATGCACACGTAGAGTCTATCGCACCCGATCATCACGAGATGCTTCGAGACGACGAGTCTTAGCAACGGTGCCAACTAAGGACGAACACTTTATTACTTGATATTTAGTGACAGGGATCATCTTATAATGCTACCGTCGTGATCTAAGCAATACAAGATGCATAAAGGATTAACATCACAGGCAATTCATAATATGTGATATGATATGGGCCTTTCTTCTTGTGCCTTTCATCTCCATCTTCAAAGCTATGGACATGAACTCCATCATCACCAGCGTGGCGTTAAGGTCCGTGGCGCCGCTTCATGGTTCTCCATCACCAACAGCAACTATTACAACTACTTGGAATAAAGCTATTACATGATGAATAGACACGCAGGTTCTTAAACAAAATTTAAAGACAACCATTAGGCTCCTGCCGGTTGCCATATTACAATAAGGATCATTGCATACATCAAATATAATCACAATCACATAAGTGGCCATATCAACATCACAAAACCCCTGCAAAAACAAGTTAGACGCCTCTAATTTTCTTTGCAATCTTTTACGTGGTTTGGGGCTTTCGCATAAGACCGATCTTACCTACGAACAAGGACCAAAACCTTGATACAAGTGTTGTCAGATGCTCATTGTAAATTGAATCTTAACTATGGTGGGAGAGACAGGCACCCGCAAAGCCACTTGTGCAAAGCAAGTTGCACGTCAAGCGTGGAGCAAGTCTCATGTGCGATGACATGTATGTTAGCCCGAGCCGCTTCATCCCACCATGCCACAAGATGCAAAGTACAACGCTAAGACACCGACAACAAAAGCATCAACGCCCACAAAAACATTGTGTTCTACTCGTGCAACAGATCTACGCATCGATACGGCTCTGATACCACTGATGGGTTCGTAGCATGGAAAAACAAAAAATTTCTACCGCAAGAATGAACAAAACCCAGATCTAATCTAGATAAAAGCCAAGATCTAATCTATTAGACATGTGCAACGAGATAGGTAGGAACTAACCCTCGTAGATCCGAAAGCGTTAACGAGATTAGATCTCGTGGTTGATGTAGTCGATCACTTGCCGATCTCAAGATCGTGTGGACGATCCTTCCGGCATCGCGTTCGGCAGCGCTTTTGCAGTCGGTCAAGTGGACGATCCTTCCGGCGCCGCGTTTCGGCAGCGCTTCCGCAGTCGGTCACACGTGCGGAGTCAAAGCAGACCTTCCTCTCCTCGTTCTAGCGAGCAGCGGAGGTAGTAGATCTTCTCCACGGAATCCCAGCAGCACGACGGCGTGGTGGTGGTGGTGGAGTAGAGAATTCTGTAGGGCTTCACCTATGCCTGTGCAGAAGAAAGGAGGAGGAGAGAGGCGGCGGATATTTGGAGTAGTTGTAGAGGAGCCTGGAGGGGGCGCCCCTACCACTCTATTTAAAGGGGGCCCGCCATGGGAGGGGGAGTCCTTGTAGGACTCCCCTTCCTCCTATGGCCCGCGGATTGGGAGGTGGGGGAAGGAGTCCTCTCCCCCCACGAATCCTTGTCTTACCCCACAAGGACTCCTTGATCCTTTCTTGGTTTTCAAGCAAACTCCAAGAAATCTTCCAGAACCTTCCGGAACATTCCGAAACCTTCTAGAAACCTCATACAAATACTCCAGAACATTTCCTAACTCAGAAAATGATCCCCAATATATGAATCTTATTCTCCGGACAATTCCGGATCTCCTCGTGATGTCCCGGATCCAATCTGAGACTCCGAACAACATTCAGTCTCCAACGCACATTCCGTATCTACTTAAAACAACTTCGAACCTTAAGTGTGTCATCCTACGGTTCGTGAATATGCAGACATGACAGAGACACATCTCCTATCAATAACCATCAGCGGGATCTCGAGATCCATAACGGCTCCCACATACTCAACGATGACTTCGTGATCGATAGAACCATTTACATACGAAACCAATTCCCTTTGTCACGCAATACTATACTTATCCGAGGATTGATCGTCGGTATCTCCATACCTAGTTCTACCTCGTTACTGATAAGTACTCTTTACTCGTTCTGTGGTATGTCATCCCTTGTGACCTAGTAACATTCTTGCAAGCTAACTAGATAACATTCCACCGAGAGGGCCCAGAGCATATCTATCCGTCATATGGATGGACAAAATCCCAATCTTGGATCATGCTCTTCAACACATACTTTTAGAATACCCAATGACACCTTTATGACCACCCAGTTACGAAGCGGTGTTTGATGTCATCAAAGTATCCATCCGGTGATGGTGATTAACATAACCTCATGGTCGAAGGATTAGGTTACTATGCATTTGAAAGCTTATAGAAATACAAACTTAATGACTTGTTATGCTACGCTTACTATGGGTGTGTGTCCATTACATCATTCTCCTAATGATATAACCTTGTTATTAATCACATCCAATGGCCATGATCAGGAAACCATGATCATCAATTAATCAACAAGCTAGTTCAACAAGAGGCTTACTAGGGACTCTTTTATGTTTATAAAACACACATGTATTAGTGTTTCCTACTAATACAATTATAGCATGGGATGTAAACATTTATCATAAACATAAAGATATAATAATAACCACTTTATTATTGCCTCTTGGGCATATCTCCAACAGTCCTCCCACTTGCACTAGAGTCAATAATCTAGTTAAAAACTTGTGCATTCAACACCTATGTCTTTCTGGTGTTGTATAGACACTATTGCTACTGGTAAACATAATCTTCGGATCTGACACTTCCAGGTCCGTGTGTATTTGCATGTCCTTGCGTCTCTACGCATTACTCATTCTCCAATGAGATGGCATTGTATAAATTTGGTCCTTTGGTGAGACCTTTAGTTCCTTCGGCTCAAAATATGTTGATATTATTGTCACACAATATATCTTCATAGTATTAGCCCTCTAGGAACCACACCTAGTTTGATAACAAACTACTTGATGCAAATGCCCTCATTTACTGCTACAATAGTAGTCATATAGTTAGCCTTTTGTTGTAGTATCTGTTACAATGTTTTAACTTTGCATGTGTGTTCTCTACAGAGACCACCTATGGATCCACCAGTGTCATTGCATGTCTGTTCTTTTCACTAACAACAACCAGATTCATTGCATGTGTGTTCGTTTCACATACCACATATGGATCCACCAGTGTCATTTTGCATGTGTGTTCTCTTCACATACCACCTATGGATCCACCAGTGTCATTGCATGTGTGTTATTTTTAGTAACAACAACCAGTGTCATTGCATGTGTATTCTTTTCACAATCCACCCATGGATCCACTAGTGTCATTGCATGTGTCTTCTTTTCACATACCACATATGGATCCACCAGTGTCATTGAAATGTGGGTTCTCTACAGAGACCACTCTTGGATCCACCGGTGTGATTGCATGTGTGTTCTTTTGACTAACAACAACAAGAGTCATTGAAATGTGTGCTCTCTTCAGAGACCACACAAGGATCCACCAGTGTCATTGCATGTGTGTTCTTTTCACTAACAACAACCAGAGTCATTGCATCTGTGTTCTTTTCACATACCACATATGGATCACCAGTGTCATTTGCATGTGTGCTCTCTTCAGAGACCACACATGGATCCACCAGTGTCATTGCATGTGTGTTCTTTTTATTAACAACAACAGAGCCATTTGCATGTGTGTTCTTTTCACATACCACCTATGGATCCACCAGTGTCATTGCCTGTGTGGTTATTTCACAGCATCCACCCATGGATCCACCAGTGTCATTGCATGTGTGTTCTTTTCACATACCATATATGGATCCACCAGTGTCATTGAAATGTGTGTTCTCTACAGAGACCACTCTTGGATCCACCGGTGTCATTGCATGTGTGTTCTTTTTACTAACAACAACAAGACTCATTGAAACGTGTGCTCTCTTTAGAGACCACACATGGATCCACCAGTGTCATTGCATTTGTGTTCTTTTCACTAATAACAACCAGAGTCATTGCATGTGTGTTCTTTTCACATACTAGTGTGATTGAAATGTGTGTTCTCTACAGAGACCACCTATGGATCCACCAGTGTCATTGCATGTCTGTTCTTTTCACTAACAACAACCAGAGTCATTGCATTGTGTGTTCTTTTCACATACCACATATAGATCCACCAGTGTCATTTGGTTTCTCTTCACATACCACCTATGGATCCACCAGTGTCATTGCATGTGTGTTTCTTTTTAGTAACAACAACCAGAGCCATTTTGGCATGTGTGTTCTTTTCACATACCACTTATGGATCCACCAGTGTCATTGCAGGTGTGTTCTTTTCACAATCCACCCATGGATCCACCAGTGTCATTGCATGTGTGTTCTTTTTAGTAACAACAACCAGAGTCATTTTGCATGTGTGATCCCTTCACATACCACCTATGGATCCACTAGTGTCATTGCATGTGTGTTCTTTCACAATCCACCCATGGATCTACTAGTGTCATTGCATGTGTGTTCTTTTTAGTAACGACCACCAGAGTCATTTTGCATGTGTGATCTCTTCACATACCACCTATGGATCCACCAGTGTCATTTGCATGTGTGATCTTTTTAGTAACAACAACCAGTGTCATTGCATGTGTGTTCTTTTCGCAATCCACCCATGGATCCACCAGTGTCATTGCATATGTGTTCTTTTCAGTCACAACAACCAGAGTCATTGCATATGTGTTCTTTTCACATACCACATATGGATCCACCAATGTGATTGAAATGTGTGTTCTCTACAGAGGCCACCTATGGATCCACTAGTGTCATTGCATGTGTGTTCTTTTCACTAACAACAACCAGAGTCATTGCATGTGTGTTCTTTTCACATACCACATATGGATCCACCAGTGACATTTTCATGTGTGTTGTCTTCACATACCACCTATGGATCCACCAGTGTCATTGCATATTTGTTCTTTTTAGTAACAACAACCAGAGTCATTTGCATGTGTGATCTCTTCACATACCACCTAGTGGATCCACCAGTGTCATTGCATGTGTGTTCCTTTCACAATCCACACATGGATCCACCAGTGTCATTGCATGTGTGATCCTTTTAGTAACAACAACCAGTGTCATTGCATGTGTGTTCTTTTCACAATCCACCCATGGATCCACCAGTGTCATTGCATATGTGTTCTTTTCATGAACAACAACCAGAGTCATTGCATGTGTGTTCTTTTCACATACCACATATGGATCCACCAATGTGATTGAAATGTGTGTTCTCTACAGAGACCACCTATGGATCCACCAGTGTCATTGCATGTCTGTTCTTTTCACTAACAACAACCAGAGTCATTGCATGTGTGTTCTTTTCACATACCACATATGGATCCACCAGTGTCATTTGTGTTCTCTTCACATACCACCTATGGATCCACCAGTGTCATTGCATGTGTATTCTTTTTAGTAACAACAACCGGAGCCATTGTGCATGTGTGTTCTTTTCACATACCACCTATGGATCCACCAGTGTCATTGCATGTGTGTTCTTTTCACAATCCACCCATGGATCCACCAGTGTCATTGCATGTGTGTTCTTTTATTAACAACAACCAGAGTCATTTTGCATGTGTGTTCTCTTCACATACCACCTATGGATCCCCCAGTGTCATTGCATGTGTGTTCTTTGTAGTAAGAACCATCAGAGTCATTTTGCATGTGTGTTCTTTTCACATACCACCTATGGATCCACCAGTGTCATTGCATGTGTGTTCTTTTCACAATCCACCCATGGATCCACCAGTGTCATTGCATGTGTGTTCTTTTTAGTAACAACAACCAGAGTCATTTTGCATGTGTGATCCCTTCACATACCACCTATGGATCCACTAGTGTCATTGCATGTTTGTTCTTTTCACAATCCACCCATGGATCTACTAGTGTCATTGCATGTGTGTTCTTTTAGTAACAACCACCAGAGTCATTTTGCATGTGTGATCTCTTCACATACCACCTATGGATCCACCAGTGTCATTGCATGTGTGATCTTTTTAGTAACAACAACCAGTGTCATTGCATGTGTGTTCTTTTCGCAATCCACCCATGGATCCACCAGTGTCATTGCATATGTGTTCTTTTCACTAACAACAACCAGAGTCATTGCATGTGTGTTCTTTTCACATACCACATATGGATCCACCAATGTGATTGAAATGTGTGTTCTCTTCAGAGACCACACATGGATCCACCAGTGTCATTGCATGTGTGTTCTTTTCACTAACAACAACCAGAGTCATTGCATGTGTGTTCTTTTCACATACTAGTGTGATTGAAATGTGTGTTCTCTACAGAGACCACCTATGGATCCACCAGTGTCATTGCATGTCTGTTCTTTTCACTAACAACAACCAGAGTCATTGCATGTGTGTTCTTTTCACATACCACATATGGATCCACCAGTGTCATTTGTGTTCTCTTCACATACCACCTATGGATCCACCAGTGTCATTGCATGTGTGTTCTTTTTAGTAACAACAACCAGAGCCATTTTGCATGTGTGTTCTTTTCACATACCACCTATGGATCCACCAGTGTCATTGCATGTGTGTTCTTTTCACAATCCACCCATGGATCCACCAGTGTCATTGCATGTGTGTTCTTTTTAGTAACAACAACCAGAGTCATTTTGCATGTGTGTTCTCTTCACATACCACCTATGGATCCACCAGTGTCATTGCATGTGTGTTCTTTGTAGTAAGAACCATCAGAGTCATTTTGCATGTGTGTTCTTTTCACATACCACCTATGGATCCACCAGTGTCATTGCATGTGTGTTCTTTTCACAATCCACCCATGGATCCACCAGTGTCATTGCATGTGTGTTCTTTTTAGTAACAACAACCAGAGTCATTTTGCATGTGTGATCCCTTCACATACCACCTATGGATCCACTAGTGTCATTGCATGTGTGTTCTTTTCACAATCCACCCATGGATCTACTAGTGTCATTGCATGTGTGTTCTTTTTAGTAACAACCACCAGAGTCATTTTGCATGTGTGATCTCTTCACATACCACCTATGGATCCACCAGTGTCATTGCATGTGTGATCTTTTTAGTAACAACAACCAGTGTCATTGCATGTGTGTTCTTTTCGCAATCCACCCATGGATCCACCAGTGTCATTGCATATGTGTTCTTTTCACTAACAACAACCAGAGTCATTGCATGTGTGTTCTTTTCACATACCACATATGGATCCACCAATGTGATTGAAATGTGTGTTCTCTACAGAGGCCACCTATGGATCCACCAGTGTCATTGCATGTGTGTTCTTTTCACTAAACAACAACCAGAGTCATTGCATGTGTGTTCTTTTCACATACCACATATGGATCCACCAGTGACATTTTTCATTGTGGTTGTCTTCACATACCACCTATGGATCCACCAGTGTCATTGCATATTTGTTCTTTTTAGTAACAACAACCAGAGTCATTTTGCATGTGTGATCTCTTCACATACCACCTATGGATCCACCAGTGTCATTGCATGCGTGTTCTTTTCACAATCCACACATGGATCCACCAGTGTCATTGCATGTGTGATCCTTTTAGTAACAACAACCAGTGTCATTGCATGTGTGTTCTTTTCACAATCCACCCATGGATCCACCAGTGTCATTGCATATGTGTTCTTTTCACGAACAACAACTAGAGTCATTGCATGTGTGTCTTTTCACATACCACATATGGATCCACCAATGTGATTGAAAATGTGTGTTCTCTACAGAGGCCACCTATGGATCCACCAGTGTCATTGCATGTGTGTTCTTTCACTAAAAACAACCAGAGTCATTGCATGTGTGTTCTTTTCACATACCACCTATGGATCCACCAGTGACATTTTTCATGTGTGTTGTCTTCACATACCACCTATGGATCCACCAGTGTCATTGCATATTTGGTTCTTTTAGTAACAACAACCAGAGTCATTTTGCATGTGTGATCTCTTCACATACCACCTATGGATCCACCAGTGTCATTGCATGCGTGTTCTTTTCACAATCCACACATTCCACCAGTGTCATTGCATGTGTGATCCTTTAGTAACAACAACCAGTGTCATTGCATGTGTGTTCTTTTCACAATCCACCCCATGGATCCACCAGTGTCATTGCATATGTGTTCTTTTCATGAACAACAACCAGAGTCATTGCATGTGTGTTCTTTTCACATACCACATATGGATCCACCAATGTGATTGAAATGTGTGTTCTCTACAGAGACCACCTATGGATCCACCAGTGTCATTGCATGTCTGTTCTTTTTTCACTAACAACAACCAGAGTCATGCATGTGTGTTCTTTTCCACATACCACATATGGATCCACCAGTGTCATTTGTGTTCTCTTCACATACCACCTATGGATCCACCAGTGTCATTGCATGTGTATTCTTTTTAGTAACAACAACCGGAGCCATTGTGCAGGTGTGTTCTTTTCACATACCACCTATGGATCCACCCAGTGTCATTGCATGTGTGTTCTTTTCACAATCCACCCATGATCCACCAGTGTCATTGCATGGTGTTCTTTTTATTAACAACAACCAGAGTCCTTTTGCAATGTGTGTTCTCTTCACATACCACCTATGGATCCCCCAGTGTCATTGCATGTGTGTTCTTTGTAGTAAGAACCATCAGAGTCATTTTGCATGTGTGTTCTTTTTCACATACCACCTATGGATCCACCCAGTGTCATTGCATGTGTGTTCTTTTCACAATCCACCCATGGATCCACCAGTGTCATTGCATGTGTGTTCTTTTTAGTAACAACAACCAGAGTCATTTTGCATGTGTGATCCCTTCACATACCACCTATGGATCCCTAGTGTCATTGCATGTTTGTTTTCTTTTCACAATCCACCCATGGATCTACTAGTGTCATTGCATGTGTGTTCTTTTTAGTAACAACCACCAGAGTCATTTTGCATGTGTGATCTCTTCACATACCACCTATGGATCCACCAGTGTCATTG
>CAJUXJ010002364.1:0-62024 GCA_910589775.1 Avena eriantha
GAGTTCATTTTATGTCTGTTCTTTTCACAATCCACCTATGTATCCACTAGTGTCATTTCATGTGTGTTCTTTTCATTAACCATATCTAGAGTCATTGCATGTTTGTTCTTTTCGCAAACCACATATGGAACCACCATTGTCATTGAAATATGTATTCTTTCATTAACCACATCCAGAGTCATTTCATGTCTATTATTTTCACAGACCACATATGGATCCACTAGAGTTCATTACATGTGTGTTCTCTTCACAGTCCACATATGGATCCACGAGTGTCATTGCATCTGTGATCTTTTCATAGATCACCTATGGATCCACCAGTGTCATTACATGTCTGTTCTTTCACAAACCACATATGGATCCACAAGTGGCATTTCATGTGTGTTCCTTTTATTAACAACAACTAGAGTCATTGCATGTGTGTTATTTTCATTAACCACATATGGATCCACCAATGTAATTGCATGTGTGTTCTCCTCATTAACCATAGCTAGAGTCACTTGATATATGTTCTTTCAGAAACCACATATGGATCCTCTAGTGTCATTGCATGTGTGTTCTTTTCAGAGACAACATATTGATCCACTAGTGTCATTGCATATGGATCCACCAGAGTTCATTGCATGTGTGTTCTTTTCACAATCCACCTATGGATCCCCTAGTGTCATTGCATGTGTGTTCTTTTCATTAACCACAACTAGAGTCATTGCTTGTATGTTCTTTTCACAAACCACATATGGAACCACCATTCTTAGTGAAATGTGTATTCTTTCAATAACCACATCTAGAGTCATTTCATGTCTTGTCCTTTCACAAACCACATATGGATCCACTAGAGTTCATTGCATGTGTGTTCTCTTCACAGACCACATATGGATCCACCAGAGTCATTGCATGTGTATTCTTTTCACAGACCACATATGGATCCACCAGTGTCATTGCATGTCTGTTCTTTTCACAAACCACATATGGATCCACTAGTGTCATTGCATTTGTGTTGTTTTCATTAACCACAGCTTGAGTCATTGCATGTCTGTTCTTTTCACAAACCACATATGGAACAACCATTGTTATTGAAATGTGTATTCTTTCATTAACCACATCTAGAGTCATTTCATGTCTATTCTTTTCACAGACCACATATGGATCCACTAGAGTTCATTGCATGTGTGTTCTTTTCACAGACCACCTATGGATCCACCAGTGTCATTGCATGTGTGTTCTTTACACAGACCACCTATGTATCCACCCGTGTCATTGCATGTTTGTTCTTTTCACAAACCACATTTGGATCCACCTGTGTCATTGCATGTGTGTTCCTTTTATTAACAACACTTAGATTCATTGCATGTGTGTTATTTTCATTAACCACATATGGATCCACCAGTGTAATTGCATGTATGTTCTTCTCATTAACCATAACTAGAGTCACTGGATGTATGTTCTTTTCACAAACCACATATGGATCCACCAGTTTCATTGAAATGTGTGTTCTTTTCGGAGACGACATATGGATCCACCAGTGTCATTGCATATGGATACACTAGAGTTCATTGCATGTGTGTTCTTTTCACAGTCCACTTATGGATCCACTAGTGTCATTGCATGTGTGTTCTTATCATTAACCATAGCTAGAGTCATTGCATGTCTATTCATTTCACAAACCAAATATGGAACCACCATTGTCATTGAAATGTGTATTCTTTCATTAACCACATCTAGAGTCATTTCATGTCTATCCTTTTCACAGACCACATATGGATCCACCAGTGTCATTGCATGTGTGGTCTCTTCACAAACCACATGCATCCACCAGTGTCATTACATGTGTGTTCTTTTCATAGACCACATATGGATCAACCAGTGTCATTGCATGTCTGTTCTTTTAAAAAACCACATATGGATCCACTAGTGTCATTGCATGTGTGTTGTTTTCATTAACAACACCTAGAGTCATTGCATGTGTTATCTTCTCATTAACCAAAGCTATAGTCACTAGATGTATGTTCTTTTTACAAACCACATATGGATCAACCAGTGTCATTGAAATGTGTGCTCTTTTCAGAGACCACATATGGATCCACCAATGTCATTGCATTTGGATCCACCGGAGTTCATTGCATGTCTGTTCTTTTCACAATCCACCTATGGATCCACTAGTGTCATTGCATGTGTGTTCTTTTCATTAACCATATCTAGAGTCATTGCATGTCTGTTCTTTTCGAAAACCACATATGGAACCACCATTGTCATTGAAATGTGAATTCTTTGATTAACCACATATAGAGTCATTTCATGTCTATTCTTTTCACGGACCACATATGGATCCACCAGAGTTCATTGCATGTTTGTTCTCTTCATATACCATATATGGATCCACTAGTGTCATTGCATGTGTGTTCTCTTCACAGACCACCTATGGATCCTCCAGTGTCATTGCATGTCTTTTCTTTTCACAAACCACACATGGATCCACTAGTGTCATTGCATGCATGTTCTTTTTATTAACAACACCTAGAGTCATTGCATGTGTGTTATTTTCATTAACCACATATGGATCCACAGTGTCATTGCATGTGTGTTCTTCTCATTAACCACAACTAGAGTCACTAGATGAATGTTCTTTTCACAAACCACATATGGATCCACCAATGTCATTGCATGTGTGTTCTTTTCAGAGATCACATATGGAGCCACCAGTGTCATTGCATATGGATCCAGCAGAGTTTGTTGCATGTGTGTTATTTTCACAACCCACATATGGATCCACTAGTGTCATTGCATGTGTGTTATTTTCATTAACCATAGCTAGAGTCATTGCATGGCTATTCTTTTCACAAACCACATATGGAACCACCATTGTCATTGGAATATGTATTCTTTCATTAACCACATCTAGAGTCATTTCATGTCTATTATTTTCACAGACCACATATGGATCCACTAGAGTTCATTACATGTGTGATCTCTTCATAGTCTACATATGGATCCACCAGTGTCATTGCATCTGTGATCTTTTCATAGATCACCTATGGATCCACCAGTGTCATTACATGTCTGTTCTTTTCACAAACCACATATGGATCCACCAGTGGCATTGCATGTGTGTTCCTTTTATTAAAAACACCTAGAGTCATTGCATGTGTGTTATTTTCATTAACAACATATGGATCCACCAGTGTCATTGCATGTGTGTTCTTCTCATTAACCACAGCTAGAGTCACTGGATGTACTTTTTTTCACAAACCACATATGGAACCACCACTGTCATTGCATGTGTGTTCTTTTTAGAGACCACATATGGATCCACTAGTGTCATTGCATATGGATCCACCAGAGTTCATTGCATGTGTGTTCTTTTCACAATCCACATATGGATCCAATAGTGTGATTGCATGTGTGTTCTTTCCATTAACCACAGCTTGAGTCATTGCATGTCTGTTCTTTTCACAAACCACATATGGAACCACCATTGTTATTGAAATGTGTATTCTTTCATTAACCACATCTAGAGTCATTTCATGTCTATTCTTTTCACAGACCACATATGGATCCACCAGAGTTCATTGCATGTGTGTTCTTTTCACAGACCACCTATGGATCCACAAGTGTCATTGCATGTGTGTTCTTTACAGAGACCACCTATGTATCCACCCGTGTCATTGCATGTTTGTTGTTTTCACAAACCACATTTGGATCCACCTATGTCATTGCATGTGTGTTCCTTTTATTAACAACACTTAGATTCATTGCATGTGTGTTATTTTCATTAACCACATATGGATCCACTAGTGTAATTGCATGTATGTTCTTCTCATTAACCACAACTAGAGTCACTGGATGTATGTTCTTTTCACAAACCACATATGGATCCACCAGTTTCATTGAAATGTGTGTTCTTTTCGGAGACGACATATGGATCCACCAGTGTCATTGCATATGGATCCACTAGAGTCATTGCATGTGTGTTCTTTTCACAGTCCACTTATGGATCCACTAGTGTCATTGCATGTGCGTTCTTATGATTAACCATAGCTAGAGTCATTGCATGTCTATTCATTTCAAAAACCAAATATGGAACCACCATTGTCATTGAAATGTGTATTCTTTCATTAACCACATCTAGAGTCATTTCATGTCTATTCTTTTCACAGACCACATATGGATCCACCAGTGTCATTGCATGTGTGGCCTCTTCACAAACCACATGGATCCACCAGTGTCATTACATGTGTGTTCTTTTCATAGACCACATATGGATCAACCAGTGTCATTGCATGTCTGTTCTTTTCAAAAACAACATATGGATCCACCAGTGTCATTGCATGTGTGTTGTTTTCATTAACAACACCTAGAGTCATTGCATGTGTTATCTTCTCATTAACCAAAGCTATAGTCACTAGATGTATGTTCTTTTTACAAACCACATATGGATCAACCAGTGTCATTGAAATGTGTGCTCTTTTCAGAGACCACATATGGATCCACCAATGTCATTGCATATGGATCCACCGGAGTTCATTTTATGTCTGTTCTTTTCACAATCCACCTATGTATCCACTAGTGTCATTTCATGTGTGTTCTTTTCATTAACCATATCTAGAGTCATTGCATGTTTGTTCTTTTCGCAAACCACATATGGAACCACCATTGTCATTGAAATGTGAATTCTTTGATTAACCACATATAGAGTCATTTCATGTCTATTCTTTTCACGGACCACATATGGATCCACCAGAGTTCATTGCATGTGTGTTCTCTTCATATACCATATATGGATCCACCAGTGTCATTGCATGTGTGTTCTTTTCACAAACCACCTATGGATCCTCCAGTGTCATTGCATGTCTTTTCTTTTCACAAACCACACATGGATCCACTAGTGTCATCGCATGCATGTTCTTTTTATTAACAACACCTAGAGTCATTGCATGTGTGTTATTTTCATTAACCACATATGGATCCACAGTGTCATTGCATGTGTGTTCTTCTCATTAACCACAACTAGAGTCACTGGATGAATGTTCTTTTCACAAACCACATATGGATCCACCAATGTCATTGCATGTGTGTTCTTTTCAGAGATCACATATGGAGCCACCAGTGTCATTGCATATGGATCCAGCAGAGTTCGTTGCATGTGTGTTCTTTTCACAATCCACATATGGATCCACTAGTGTCATTGCATGTGTGTTATTTTCATTAACCATAGCTAGAGTCATTGCATGGCTATTCTTTTCACAGACCACATATGGAACCACCATTTTCATTGAAATATGTATTCTTTCATTAACCACATCTAGAGTCATTTCATGTCTATTATTTTCACAGACCACATATGGATCCACTAGAGTTCATTACATGTATGTTCTCTTCACAGTCCACATATGGATCCACCAGTGTCATTGCATCTGTGATCTTTTCATAGATCACCTATGGATCCACCAGTGTCATTACATGTCTGTTCTTTTCACAAACCACATATGGATCCACCAGTGGCATTTCATGTGTGTTCCTTTTATTAACAAGAACTAGAGTCATTGCATGTGTGTTATTTTCATTAACCACATATGGATCCACCAGTGTAATTGCATGTGTGTTCTCCTCATTAACCATAGCTAGAGTCACTTGATATATGTTCTTTTCAGAAACCACATATGGATCCACCAGTGTCATTGCATGTGTGTTCTTTTCAGAGACCACATATTGATCCACTAGTGTCATTGCATATGGATCCACTAGAGTTCATTGCATGTGTGTTCTTTTCACAATCCACCTATGGATCCCCTAGTGTCATTGCATGTGTGTTCTTTTCATTAACCACAACTAGAGTCATTGCTTGTATGTTCTTTTCACAAACCACATATTGAACCAATATTCTTAGTGAAATGTGTATTCTTTCAATAACCACATCTAGAGTCATTTCATGTCTTGTCCTTTCACAAACCACATATGGATCCACTAGAGTTCATTGCATGTGTGTTCTCTTCACAGACCACATATGGCTCCACCAGAGTCATTGCATGTGTATTCTTTTCACAGACCACATATGGATCCACCAGTGTCATTGCATGTCTGTTCTTTTCACAAACCACATATGGATCCACTAGTGTCATTGCATTTGTGTTGTTTTCATTAACCACAGCTTGAGTCATTGCATGTCTGTTCTTTTCTCAAACCACATATGGAACCACCATTGTTATTGAAATGTGTATTCTTTCATTAACCACATCTAGAGTCATTTCATGTCTATTCTTTTCACAGACCACATATGGATCCACTAGAGGTCATTGCATGTGTGGTCTTTTCACAGACCACCTATGGATCCACCAGTGTCATTGCATGTGTGTTCTTTACACAGACCACCTATGTATCCACCCGTGTCATTGCATGTTTGTTCTTTTCACAAACCACATTTGGATCCACCTGTGTCATTGCATGTGTGTTCCTTTTATTAACAACACTTAGATTCATTGCATCTGTGTTATTTTCATTAACCACATATGGATCCACCAGTGTCATTGCATGTATGTTCTTCTGATTAACCACAACTAGAGTCACTGGATGTATGTTCTTTCCACAAACCACATATGGATCCACCAGTTTCATTGAAATGTGTGTTCTTTTCGGAGACCACATATGGATCCACTAGTGTCATTGCATATGGATCCACCAGAGTTCATTGCATGTGTGTTCTTTTGACAGTCCACTTATGGATCCACTAGTGTCATTGCATGTGTGTTCTTTTCATTAACCATAGCTAGAGTCATTGCATGTCTATTCATTTCACAAACCAAATATGGAACCACCATTTTCATTGAAATGTGTATTCTTTTATTAACCACATCTAGAGTCATTTCATGTCTATTCTTTTCACAGACCACATATGGATCCACCAGTGTCATTGCATGTGTGGTCTCTTCACAAACCACATGGATCCACCAGTGTCATTACATGTGTGTTCTTTTCATAGAGCACATATGGATCAAACAGTGTCATTGCATGTCTGTTCTTTTAAAAAACCACATATGGATCCACCAGTGTCATTGCATGTGTGTTGTTTTCATTAACAACACCTAGAGTCATTGCATGTGTTATCTTCTCATTAACCACAGCTATAGTCACTAGATGTATGTTCTTTTCACAAACCACATATGGATCCACTAGTGTCATTGAAATGTGTGCTCTTTTCAAACACCACATATGGATCCACAATATCATTGCATATGGATCCACCGGAGTTCATTGCATGTGTGTTCTTTTCACAATCCACCTATGGACACTAGTGTCATTGTATGTGTGTTCTTTTCATTAACCATATCTAGAGTCATTGCATGTTCGTTCTTTTCACAAACCACATATGGAACCACCATTGTCATTGAAATGTGAATTCTTTGATTAACCACATATAGAGTCATTTCATGTCTATTCTTTTCACAGACCACATATGGATCAACCAGAGTTCATTGCATGTGTGTTCTCTTCATATATCACATATGGATCCACCAGTGTCATTACATGTATGTTCTTTTCACAGACCACCTATTGATCCTCCAGTGTCATTGCATGTCTTTTATTTTCACAAACCACACATGGATCCACTAGTGTCATTGCATGCGTGTTCTTTTTATTAAAAACACCTAGAGTCATTGCATGTGTGTTATTTTCATTAACCACATATGGATCCATAGTGTCATTGCATGTGTGTTCTTCTCATTAACCACAACTAGAGTCACTGGATGAATGTTCTTTTCACAAACCACATATGGATCCACCAATGTCATTGCATGTGTGTTCTTTTCAGAGATCACATATGGAGCCACCAGTGTCATTGCATATGGATCTAGTAGAGTTCCTTGCATGTGTGTTCTTTTCACAATCCACATATGGATCCACTAGTGTCATTGCATGTGTGTTATTTTCATTAACCATAGCTAGAGTCATTGCATGGCTATTCTTTTCACAAACCACATATGGAACCACCATTGTCATTGGAATATGTATTCTTTCATTAACCACATCTAGAGTCATTTCATGTCTATTATTTTCACAGACCACATATGGATCCACTAGAGTTCATTACATATGTGTTCTCTTCACAGTCCACATATGGATCCACCAGTGTTATTGCATCTGTGATCTTTTCACAGATCACCTATGGATCCACCACTGTCATTACATGTCTGTTCTTTTCACAAACCACATATGGATTCACCAGTGGCTTTGCATGTGTGTTCCTTTTATTAACAACAACTAGAGTCATTGCATGTGTCTTATTTTCATTAACCACATATGGATCCACCAGTGTTATTGCATGTGTGTTCTGCTCATTAACCATAGCTATAGTCACTGGATATATGTTCTTTTCACAAACCACATATGGATCCACCAGTGTCATTGCATGTGTGTTCTTCTCAGAGACCACATATTGATCCACTAGTGTCATTGCATATGGATCCACCGGAATTCATTGCATGTGTGTTCTTTTCACAATGCACCTATGGATCCCCTAGTGTCATTGCATGTGTGTTCTTTTCATTAACCACAACTAGAGTCATTGCATGTATGTTCTTTTCACAAACCACATGTGGAACCACCATTGTTATTGAAATGTGTATTCTTTCAACAACCATATCTAGAATCATTTCATGTCTAGTCCTTTCACAAACCACATATGGATCCACTAGAGTTCATTGCATGTGAGTTGTCTTCACAGACCACATATGGATCCACCAGTGTCATTGCATGTGTGTTCTTTTCACCGACCACATATGGATCCACCAGTGTCATTGCATGTCTGTTCTTTTCACAAACCACATATGGATCCACCAGTGTCATTGCATGTGTGTTGTTTTCATTAACAACAACTAGAGTCATTTCATGTGTGTTATTTTCAATAACCACAAACGGATCCACTAGTGTCATTGTATGTGTGGTCCTCTCATTAACCACATCTAGAGTCACTAGATGTATGTTCTTTTCAATAACCACATATGGATCCACATGTGTCATTGAAATGTGTGTTCTTTTCAGAGACCACATATGGATCCACCAGTGTTCATTGCATGTGTGTTTTTTTCACAATCCACATATGGATCCACTAGTGTCATTGCATGTGTGTTCTTTTCGTTAACTAGAGATAGAGCCATTGCATGTCTGTTCTTTTCACAAACCACATATGGAACCACCATTGTCATTGAAATGTGTATTCTTTCATTAACCACATCTAGAGTCATTTCATGTCTATTCTTTTCACAAACCACATATGGATCCACTAGAGATCATTGCATGCGTGTTCTTTTCACATACCACATATGGATCCACCAGTGTCATTGCATGTGTGTTCTTTTCACAATCCACCCATGGATCCACCAGTGTCATTGCATGTGTGTTCTTTTCATTAACCACATATGGATCCACTAGTGTCATTGCATGTGTGTTCTTTTTATTAAAAACAACTAGAGTCATTGCATGTGTGTTATTTTCATTAGCCACATATGGATCCACCAGTGTAGTTGCATTTGTGTTCTTGTCATTAACCACAGCTAGAGTCACTATATGTATGTTGTTTTCAAAATCACATATGGATCCACCAGTGTCATTGAAATGTATGATCTTTTTCAGAGACCACATATGGATCCACCAGTGTCATTGCATATGGATCCACCAGTGTCATTGCATATGGATCCATCAGAGTTCATTGCATGTGTGTTCTTTTCACAATCCACATATGGATCCACTAGAGTTCATTGCATCACAATCCACATGTGAATCCACTAGTGTCATTGCATGTGTGTTCTTTTCATTAACCACAACTAGAGTCATTGCATGTCTGTTCTTTTCACAAACCAAATATGGAACCACCATTTTCATTGAAATGTGTATTCTTTAATTAACCACATCTAGAGTCATTTCATGTCTATTATTTTCACAGACCACATATGGATCCACTAGTGTCATTGCATGTGGGTTCTCTTCACAGACCACATATGGATCCACCAGTGTCATTGCATGTGTGTTCTTTTCACAATCCACCTATGGAGCCACCAGTGTCATTGAATGTGTGTTCTTTTCATTAACCACATATGGATCCACCAGTGTCATTCCATGTGTGTTCTTTTTATTAACAAGAACTAGTGTCATTGCATGTGTGTTCTTTTCATTAACCATAGCTAGAGTCACTGGATGTATGTTCTTTTCACAAACCACATATGGATCCACTGGTGTCATTGAAATGTGTGTTCTTTTCACATACCACGTATGGATCCACTAGTGTCATTGCATATGCATCCACCATAGTACATTGCATGCCTGTTCTTTTCACAAACCACATATGGATCCACCGTTGTCATTGAAATTTGTATTATTTTCAACGACATCCATTGGCCACAAACAATCGGGACGCAGAGCTAACCAGCCACCGCTCCGGGCTTCTAGAAGACCTTATCCCCGATTGTTAAGCGCCATTGGATTGGGGTCCGGGGAAAATAAGGATGTCCTTCGTGAGGGTGATCTGTGAGAAGTCTGTTCTGCAAACTGATTGGCAGTGGCAACCACGACCGGGCCTACGTCCCTTGCCTTTATCCCCTTAATCTCGGGGCCTAAGCTCAGATCGTGTTACTTCATCGCCATGAAGAGGGAGAGGCCCAAACTCAGCTTGCACGAGGCTCAGATGTTCGCCCAGTATGACATACTCGTGTCGCCGTTCGCAAGGCTTCCGACCTGCTTTGAGCTCAGCTACGCTGGTGTTCCTATCGCGCCACTCTTGTGTGATAATGCGTTGGCGAGGCAGATTGAGGAGTGTCGCTGCCAGCTGCCAGAGCAGAATAGGGCAATGGCACGGTACTCTCGCACGAGCGCATACTGGCTAAAGCTATTCAAAAAGGAGGGGGTTGCATTGATTGAGCTGTGCGGAACCCACCGGCAGGAGATCCACCCGGATATGCACAACCCCGAAGTGAGGTAGCACTTCTGGGCAATGCTTGGGCATACGACCTCCACCGTTATCGATGCGGCACGCCGTGAAGAATCTATGAGGAGGAGGAACGCTGCCGGGAACGTCGGCATCGATTCCGACGTGGAGGAGGCTGACAGCGACGCGGACAATGTCGTCGATGATGGAGACTGCGGGAGCGTCATAGTCAATTAGGGCCACTTAAGCATAAATTAAATCTATGTATGGTATCTTAGTTCCCCCTTTGGATTTAGGTCACTTGAGTCATAGTCGATTATCATCACAATCTATATATGTTTGCCATGTTTTAGTTGTATTTGTCTTTGAAACTAGTTGAAACTCCTCTGATCCTGAAAATAAAGTTCACGTGTTCCTGGCATATCGGTGGGACAATACGTTGACTCTGCTCCCAGCACTTGATGGCATAGCCATAATTTGGAGTGCGCCAGAGGAGAAGGGGTCGAGCGTGTTGTAATAGTGTACTACTCCTGTCCAGATGTAACTGGCTTAGATTTTTTTTAGATATTTAAATGTATCTATACCCAAAACATGTCTAGATACATACGAATCTACACAAATTCAAGTCACTTAATTCTAGATGGAGGGAGTAATAATATTTTTTGAGGAATAGTTTCTGATGGCATATATTGGCCATGTTTTAGGTTTCTCTGTCTTTCAAACTAATCAAAACTCGTCAAATTCTGAACAAACAAAGTCATTGCATTCACATATGATGGGACAATACGCTGACTCTACTACTTGATGGCACAACCATAATTCTGGAGTGCGTCAGAGGAGATGGGAATCCAAGGGAGATGGGCACTAGTAGCTGCGTCCATACGCAGGTAAAAAATTAATGTAATAATATTAAAAAATTATAATCTAGTCCACATGACCCCATCACAAACACGTTGCACGCGCTAGATATAAATAAAGACGACATGACTAGTTTAGTTTCAATGATATAATTCAACCTACGACGTTACTATCCCAGCATCTTTTTGCTCCTCTTATTAGTCTGCTAGCCCACGCCGCATTAAGCAATAGTTGATGAGGATAAAAAATGATAAAATGGCAAATAAAACAATTTTTAAGCTTACCTTTCATCTGGAGAATTGTACAAAGATGAAATTGGCAGGGATGTATTATTTCTTCTGCAATTAGCCGAAAGATCCTCAAGAACATCCTCAATCACCCCTGCAACTTCTTCATATTCTAATACACCTCCATTATTTGCCCTTTCCTCCCTGTTCTACATACCCTTTTGTTTCTTCTCACATCATTTTCTCACCGGCACCTCCACTTCTTCATAAATTGCCTGGTTACATACGTTTTCTCCGAGTGCTCAACACCGTTTTCCTCCACCTGCTGCACTTCCTCAAGTTCTTCGTCTTCGCGTTGCTCTTCCTCCAGATCTGGCTGAGAAGCCCCATTTTCTGCCACCGGGGTGTGAACAGGGACAAGATCATGTGTAACTGGGTTTTTGCACAACCTCTTGATATGGCCAAATCCGCCACAACATTTGCAATTCCTTTTCCTAGCTCCCAGCCTTGAACCTTTATCGGTGGAGCCTTCGATCCTTAGCTTTCTAGCCCTCCCAGGTGGCCTCCTAAGAACTGGTGGTTGAAGTTTGAACCGTGGATCGACAATCTCCCAATCATTTTCATCAGCCATAGGTGGTATGTTTTTTGCATAAGTTGCAGCAAACTTGTCCACAGAGAAATAGTTCTCAACATAGTTCTCTATTTCAGCTCTGCTACCTCAAAGATTTAAGATGAAGTACATTGCATGGGGACATGGTAGACCAGTAATCTGCCACTGCCTGCATGAACAAGTCCTATTTCCAATTTCTAAAGTGTACCCCCGTTCACTTCCACGCTTGTATTCTGCATAAACCTTAGCCAATGTTCTGGAACTTCTGACCATCCTCCTCTTTATCGTTCTCATTGCCCTGGTTCTTGCATTCAGTAACATAACCACCTTTGAAACTATTTTATGGCCTAAAAAATTTCTTGCACAAATTCTTTGCCTTAAATCTATATTCACCATTATGCACTGTCTTATTGCATCCAACATAATAACAATTCCAGTGTCTTCATGCCCGAAATCTTATCATTGAAACTCTCTACCAAATTATTGCAAACAAAATCCACCTTGCTTAACTCACCAAACTTGCTTTTGGCCCATAGCTTGGTGTGATGTTCTTCAAGGTATTTTTTCACCTTTGGCACTACATACATGTTTTGCAAGTAAGTAGCATGCGTGCTTGGGGTGTATGCGTATGCTGATCGCCACAAGTACTCTTCAAAGTTCTTTCCTTTGAACTTCTTCATGAAGTTAGTAGCAAGGTGCCGCATGCATTCCCTATGCTCAACCCTAGGAAACACAACATCAATAGCATTCTCAAGACCCTCGCATGCACCAGTGTGTATCACCAAGCCTTCAGGGTGACCAATTACTGCCTGTAGTCTCTACATGAACCATGTCCAGCTTTCATTTGATTCACCCTCAAGAACAGCATAAGCTACGGGTATAAACCAATTATGCGCGTCCAAAGCACAAGAAGAAGCAACATGTCCCCTGAACTTCCCTGTTAAAGAAGTTGCGCCTATTGCCAAGTATGGCCTGCAGTCGTCTAGGAACCCCTTACAGCATGCCTTCAGGCAGACAAAACATCTCCTAAAGTATTTCTTATCTTCCTGCTTATACCTAACCCCCCTCGAGACTTTTTATCATCCTCTCACAACCTCGTAATCGATGTCAACAACACTACCAGGTGATGTTTTCTCTACCTCAGCTTTGAAACTATACAACATGTGAAAACTGTCATTCCACTTGCCTTGAATGAAGTCTAGAGACATCTCCTTCCCATCAAAGACTCTGTCGTAAGGAATTAGAACGTTAATTTTTTGCTAATCTTTGCTCTGAGTTCAGCAGGTCCAATGTTATGATCCTGCCTCACCTACTCAAGTACTGTAGCAGTAATCCACTTGGTAGTCGCTGGTATAATTTTATCACTTAAAGAAGTATTAGGGCAGTTGTGTTTCTTCGTGTTTACTTTGAGCTGCATTCGATAAGAATCGAAATAATTCAGAGCTAATTATCAGCAGAATAAATATGAGAAAGACTGAAACTAAATGTAGCTATTGCAACCTGAAATGGGTGTCCACCCCATATTGGAGATGCATGTAATCTCCATTTACACACATTACTTTCCCTACAATGCACCCTAAATCTCTTTTGGTCGCTCTTTTCAATGATAAATTCGAACCCAACTCTGATTGCATAGGTTGTAACTGTATATCTTCAGTCCTCCACATTCTCAAAGACAGTCCCCTCATCAATTGTAGGATTGTCCATGTCAAAGTGTATCACTGGCCTGTCCTCGTCTTCGTCATTGTATCTACATCCCATTTCCACATCTTCACATTCCTCTTCCTCATCAGTCCCATAGTCAGGCTCAAAGTTCGAATCAATCAAATATTCCCTACTCTCCATCCTATCAGGGTCAACAGCCATGTCTGGATATGCTTTCTCATCATCATCCACACCGCCACACATTTCAGTGTCTTCATGCTCGCTTGACAAAGCATCATGCTCAAGGACAAGCTATACAGGTGTCTTGCGGTTACCAAACCATATCCTTGCCATCACCACGGGACTAGAAACGCTAATTGGGGTATGTAGAAAAGGAATCACAGTTCTTACCCCTCAATGTGGATGCACGACACCTTCAAATCTCCAAAGCTCTACACCCCGCTTCCTCTTCCCCTGTTTCATTCTCCTCTATGCTCTCCAGACTTGATGGAGGTTCCGTTCTCTCTAGCCGCGCAGGACCCATATCCGTGTTCTCAAGCCTCGCATGATCCATCTCCGAGCAGGATCCGGATCACCAGCGTCGTTGGGCGCCTAACCCAACGGCCGACTCTCGGTTTTTGTTTCCAGACGCGCATGGGCGGTGGACGACGGCAAGGAGACAAGGCATGGAGGGCCCGCCAGTCAGAAAACATGCCATGTCGTCATCCCCTGTTTCTGATGCCCTTAAAAAAGAAATGACGCCACGTCGTCATCCCCTGTTTCTGATGATGTTTCTACAATTAGATGGTACATAGTGGAATAGAAATAATATCGTATAAACATAAGGGCACAATCATCAACATTTCTAAAATGAAACCCGGTCTCCTACATGTCCTGGTACATTGCCCGATGAGGTGGATAGCCACGACTGACCTTTTTAATACATTCGCACACTTATGCGGAGAAGGGAAATAAAGATTGAGCGGTTAATGCAACAAGTGTCGAATTATTATCCTCTAAGGAAATGGAAGATGGTTATTTTCACGCATGCCCGTAGTCCAAAGCTACTGTCAGTCTGCCACTCCCCTTCTCCAACGAACCAAAGTTCACCTTGTGCAACTCCTCCACGCTACACCACCTAGGGTAATATGGCCCCACCTAAGCAGCAGCCGCCGCCGCCGCGACAGCCGCCAAAACTGGGGTATTTAGCCCCTATAAGGCAGGCCATGAAGATCTACTTCAAGGTCGGTCTCCCATTGCCCTTCCAGGCGGATGATTTCGTCGAATGTGCCGAATCGGCCGAATCGGCAGCGGTGGCGGCACCGACATCGTCGGCTCCGGATGCGGTAAGCAGGGCTAAGAGAGCGATGTGGAGAAATCGCACGGCGGCATTACGGCATGCTCTAGACAGTGGGAACAAGGTACGTATCAAATCGCTCATGAGAGCATGCTACCGAGGGTACACACCCTCGATCAGGGTAGAGCCAAGGTCTAGGAACTCTCGCGTCCATGCTTCGGCGTAGGCTACCTTACAGTAGTGGGGGAGGCTGGGAACACGCCATCTGCAGCAAAGACACTCCATCCAATGCACCGTAAGAGGCCATACCGTTGCAGCGACCAACCGTCTACACTCAGCATGCTCGATTGTTCGACAGTCGGAGGCGGCGGCGGGAATCAGCTCAGCGCCAAAATTCAGGTTCTAGTTCACACAGACCTATGATCCCAAGAAGAAGATGTCGAATTTCAGTTTCGAAGAAATCGTTGTGGCAACGTGGATGGTCCAACTGAACCAGGACTGGCGCACGCAAAGCAGTCGTGCATGAACAATGCAGATTTCTTGTAGTTTGGCGGGAAGACAATAGATCAGTTTGGGTTAAATGATCAAAGAACTTATGTCTTCTCAAGGCAATTGGCCAGCCAACTTTTCTGGTGGAGATCTGTAGTTTCTTCAGTGTAGAATAGTTAAGTTCAGACTGAAGAATGGATTTTGTAGATGAAATGCTGACGAATTGTTCTATAAACTAGTAGGAAGTTTAGCCCACTTTCGTGCCGTTATAAGAACCTTTTGTATGGAGGTACTACTGTTGTAAGCAAATACTATCAAGTGTATATTTCCTTCAATTACTAGTCGTGGTTAAATCTAGTTAACTGGCATTTTTATCCCAAACTACAAATTTTGCGTCTGCTGTCTATGCTATAAACCATTTTTCCTTTGTCTTGTGTTGTCTGCAAAATGGTCATGCAGTTCAATGTGTTACAAATATAGCTACCTTGTACTTGAAGAGGAGATGGACTACATTTTCCTGGCGTCCACAGAATTGACATTGTTCATTGCCAGACCACCCTTTTTCATGAGGTTGTCCTTGGTTATTCACATAAATTATAAAGCACGGTGTTCAACTACATCGATTCAAACTATTACACACACACACACACTACATCAAATTCATTACCCACACATACTACATCGATTCAAACTATTACACATACATACTACTTCAAATTCACTACCCACATATACTACATCGATTCAAACTATTACACATTTTTAGTCGATGCTAACTTCCCGCTACGCTCTCCATACTACAAATTCATTAGCCACACACACCACGACAATTCACTAGAGATCTGTCTTCACTCGAGGGAAATCAGAACCACTAGCTTGTCCAAGCCCAGTTCCCCCACCAAAACTGTGTGCGCCGTCGCGAAACGGTGGTGGTCCTATGCCATCGATCCTTCTAGGCTAACACTACAAGCTATGAGGACGCTTTCTGGCAGCCTCTTCAGGGCCCTGAATGCCATGTACTGATTCCAGAACCTCCTCCAGGTGGATGATGACCGGGTACTTCCAACAAAGATGTCGCCCTGCCTTGCTTGGAATCTGCACCTCGTACATCTTAGGAACATCGTTAGGATCTTTCAGCCACGCCTTTACCTCGATGACCCATCTGACGCTCGGTGGCACGATTTCCACCAGCTCGCCGCCAAGGCTACTGACGACCTGCTTGAGGGCCTCTGACTCCCAGGCATCCAATGGGAAGCCGTCAAAGCCGAGTTTGGAGAAGAAATGAAGCTGCCCCAAGCGATCGTCCCACCCATAGGCGCGATGCCAACGCATGAAGCTCATTTTCTCCCCACAACACTCGATAGAACGGGAAGAATGTAGAATGCGCTCAGCGTCTGAGCTGTGCTCGAACCGGACGAAAAAATCGAATGGCGGCACGCATACCTCAATCTTGACCTTATTTCATCTGATCCCAGAACGAGACCTGAAAGTCGACAGTAACTCTGTCAGCGACACGGCGGGACGGACGCCCAGTAGGGTGGCCATGAGACCGTGGTCGTCGAACTGCTGTGCCAAGGCTACCATGCCTGGGGTGCGCGACAGCACGCAACTGCCCGAGGCCAGTCGCCAACCAGGATCGTCGTGCGAGAAGGACTGGCCAGAGGCGAGATATTAGTCCGGGGACGTGAAGCTCCGATACGATGGACGATGCGACGGCGCGGACTGCGATCTTCGATTAGAGGCGTGGGAGGTTGACTAGACATGGCAGGGACACAAATTAGAGCAAATGCGAGCTCCGATCTAAGACGAGCAGCCAGAGCTGAGCAAAGGTTATGGGGAGCAGGGGAGAAGAGCAGAGCAGAGCAAAGAAATAGATCTGGTCCACTCAGGGATCTCGTCCGCGCACGGGTAAACTAGTCCACAACCACAAAAGATAATGGGGAATATTGACAGGGCGGGCCAAGAAGAGTTGACCTAAAGGCGGCATTTGAGTTCAACCGTTTTTAATTTGGTTCAAACTAACGTTTGGCTGTTAGATTTGTATTCGCCCCCACTTGGCCCTTCTAGATAATTGGCGATTCTACTACGACCCTTTCGCAAGATTGATGACAACTCGGGTACCGGGATGCACTCGCCCGGGAAGTTTGGTATCGCAAACCAACAATCCTGACTTTTGGGACCTATTGGAGGGGCGCCCTTTCTAGATCATGCACATCCTTCCATGTGGTGGAGGGTACTACGCACCCCCGTTGTTGTGAACCACCACAACCACGAATGGTGGTGGTCCATTGGCTGGGAGAGGTGGTTGTGGTGGTGCTCCATATGCCACGAGGCTAAGTTGAGCATAGGCATCTTGGAGCTTCTAGAACTCCTGGTAGTCCTTGAGGAGGTGGCTGGACTTGCGTTTGCCGACTTTGTTATCGATGTAGTAGTGGATGTTGAATGGCCCCGACAGCTATTGCATCAGGGATCATCCCTCGTTGTGTTGCCACACTTGTGTGTTTTTTCCGGTGATCCTATAGTGGTCGTAGCCACCACTCCAATAAAAATTGTTGTAGTTGTCGTCATCGCACCTGTCGGCATAGCAAGACGCGACATTGTCGACTCAGTCATGGCCATCATAATCGCACATTTGCGCTTTCCCCGACAGTAACATCTATGACCTTGGTCGTATTCGTCAACATATTGCATGCGACCTTTGTGGATGGAATCCTCGTCATCCTCCCATCGGTTAGAGAAGTCCATCAGGTGGCCGATGGTGCTTGATTTTGTGAGACTGAGCTCTTCCCTCTATTCACACCGACGGACGCCTTTGTTGAATGCGTTGATCGCCGACTCTTTAGAGATGTCCTCTACAGAGTTTCAGATATGGTCCAGCGCTGGATGTAGGGGTGGAGGGACTCACTGGATCTTTGGGTGCATGCCCACAGATCTCTATATGGATGCAGGGCATTTGTATGTTCGCTTCAAATTTTGGACAAAATTGTATACCAGTTCCTCCCATGTGCAGATTGAGTCGGAGGGGAGACAGATAAGCCAGGCGCGTGCAACGCCCCTAAGTTGCAGTTGCAGGCACTTCATGGATGTTTTCTTGGATCCGCCATGGCACATGATGGATTGGAGATGATCATCTAGCCAGGTTTTTGGCACCTAGAAGCCGTCGAACTTCAGGTTGTCTGAAGGTAGCTTGTAGCCCTTCGGCATCGGAGTTTGCCGTATAACACAACTAAAGCATATGGCACGGTAGAGTTTGGTTTCTTCATCATCGGACTCGTTTGGATAGGCATGTTTAGCGCGCGACTTGTTGACCTTCCCCTGTGTGATCTCTTCACGAGCATCGTAGTCACGGTCTTTCTGTCGCGGGCTATGACGTTGCCACGGGGGGCCTTCATGTCACGATGGTGAGTAGCTGCTTGTTCGCACCGTAGGTGTTTTTGATGGTTCTTTGGCGGGTTCTCCCATGAGTTCTGGGTCAACTAGGCCAGTCCCAACGAAAATATATCTATGTATGGCAGATTGTGGATCCTCGCCTAGGGTGGGTTGGACATTAGGTAAGTGGTGTCCGCAATGGTAGCAGAATGTGGATTTGTGGGCACCTTGTTGCCTTGTGAATCCGTTGATATGAACGGGAAGTCGAGGTTTCATCTGGTGGTGCGCCTAGCCTCCTCATCCATCAGATGTGTTCGAGAATGCCTCTTGTGTGCTCCTGCGTGATGGTTTCCCTTTGAAGCGGATCCACCGATCGGCAAGATTACTGCCCGTAGAGCACTTGACTTGTCAGTGACTCACCGATGTTCTTCGAGTTGGGCGTTGAGCCCCTCTTGGCGATGGAACTCCTTGTATAGGTACCAATGAAATTCCATTAGTACCTATTGGGGGGATACCCCCGGGTAGGGTCATGCCGGGGTATAAAGGTCGAGTTAGCCAAGGTACGACACGGTCAAAGCAAGTTCTGGCCGGGTCTCCTCAAGGCAGGCCGACTTACGGGGTAACCCGACCTGGTGCATATCCACCTAACATTAACCCGGCCGACATAAGATGTATGTCGGCCACACTTAATTTACCATGTATGCAGGTACCCTCGTAGCCGGGCTACCACTTGGCTTCCAAGAGAAGGAAGGAATATGTTGCTGGTGAAAAGGTGGCCTCTATCCACTATAGCGTGACCAAAGCGAACAGAGGGAAGGACTAGCAGGGCGTGGCCGACAAAGGTGACGCGGGCAATGTAGGCTGACGTAGTCCATTTCTGGTGATGCAAAAAAACAAGGAGCTCACAGAGGGTTACGTCCATAGTCCGGACTAGCCATTTAAATTGAATAAAGAGGCATCTAGCTTTAACCAAGGGGCATATTCAGGAAATATGCCTCCACGTTTGCCCTAACTTTGTAACTTGGGTTCCCCTATATAAGGAGCATTAGGGCCTCCATAGCAGGGGATCGATCATTCTTTCTTGGAAGAACCCTAGAGCTTTGTAGTGGGGGGGGGTAAGAGAACTAGTCTCATTCTCATGAACATCTCAAGGAGCCCTTGTAATCCACCATTGATAGATAGAAAATACAAACATCCGTGTGTAGAATCACCACACTATCCCTCCCTGGATTCCTCTAGTGCTCATTGGACCTATCTTTAGCCTATCCATGGCATCTTCCGTGCCACCACCACGACAGTTGGCGCCCACCGTGGGGCTAGTGGCGCTAGCAGGGGTAAAAATCCGGTCAGGAAACATCTTTGGCATCTGCGAGCGCGTCGTCTCTAGGCTCGTTCAGCGCTTTGGAGAGCTGGATTACGTCAACGACAACACAAGGAGCTTCAGAAGGAACCCTCCTCCATCCAACGGCCTCTTCATCAAGCTTGGCGCGCACAAGGTCTACGTCCACATCGACGAGTCCTGCGTACATCTGCAGCATGTCGTTGAGGGAGGCGAGCCACCTCTCAGCGAGGCTCGCAGCATGCGTATCACTGCCCCGCAATCTGCGTTGAGGTCATGATGACAGCGCCAGGCGTAGGAGCAAGCAAGGACCTAACGTCGGAGCCAGACGCAACACCAAAGTAGGCAAGGTCTAGGTTTCCTCCACCAGAGAGGCCAGAGAATGTATTGCAGCAGGCAATAGATAGCTTAGCTACACCCATAGCGCCAGTAGTAGATCTGGCTCAGGCACAGACCGAGTTGGAGAAAACTAGGTAGAAGATGCTAGCTGGTGCAAAAAAAGTAGTTGAGTTGTAGCAGTCACTTAACATTACTCTGCGTGAGTATACAAAAGCAAACCTTATAGATGGATTGAAAATCCGAGGTAGAAACTTGATTACTGAGATTGACAGGGAGTATGTGCCTAGGCCGGGTCAGACAGATACGATAGTAACTGCCGGACTAGAGAGATACAGTACTCCAGCTAAGACCCTCAAGGCTGCCAATGCAGTTGCCTCCAGGTTAGAACGCTTAACAGGACAAGCCTGAGAGAGGCACCTGGAAAGAGTTAACCACCTGTCGAGGGTAGCATGTCAACAAAACAAGGAAATGAACAAGGCAAACCCGGTGTAGCCCGGAGCATCTCACGTGGCTCATTTAACAAGGAATAACCTGGCAAAATCTGCTGGGGCCGCACCGTCCTCGGGTCATGGTCCTAGGAGAGAGGAAGTGGTAACCTCGGGGAGACGACATAAGTAGATGGTCCCGTATGACCCGGTAAGGGCAGGGAAAGGAAAAGAAGTACAAGTTGATGAGGATCGCCACAGTGCTAGCCGAGGTAAAGCTGACAGAGGTAATCGTGACCAAGGCAATGCCGTTCAGAGGAACGTTGTTAACTGCAATGCCGGTTAGCGTAATCCGGTAGAAACATGGCAAAATCTCTACTAGGAAACAGTCTATAGATAGACAAGATATTCAGTGGCACATATGCAAAACCATGCGCCATAGACAAATATTAGTGGCGCACTAGAAAATATGCGCCACAGAAACATGGAAGTTCTGTGGCGCATTCTCCACAATATGCGCCATAGAAGATTGGTAGGACCCGCCAGCCGGCGTGGGTTGATCCAAGTTCTGTGGCGCATAGAGAGATATGCACCACAGAAGTTGCCTCTTCTGTGGCACATATTTTGTTATGCGCCACAGAACATGGAGGAGGGGCCCACCACGGAATCTAATTCACCCAAGTTCTGTGGCGCATTTCTTGATATGCGCCACATATGTGTTTCACTTCTGTGGTGCATATCCCAACATACGCCACAGAACTTGGAGGAGGGCCCCACACAGGGAATCTAATTCACCCACTTCTGTGGTGCATATGGACTTATGCGTCACAGAAGATTCAGCTTCTGTGGCGCATTTCCTCCATATGGGCCACAGATGAGGGCGTCCAGATCACATGTTAAAAAGGTGACAAAATCTAGCTCTTATTTATCCACCACCACCCATTTCATATCTCTTCCTTTCTACCTCCTCCCAACTCGTTTTCCTCCTCCCTCACACCCCATTTTGCTCATAGTTTCTCCATTTTCTTGTAACTAAATATACTTTAATCCATAGATTGGTAAGTGGAAGCTTCCCTCCAACTTCTAGATCTAAAAGTTCCTAAAATTTCTCTCTCACATCTCTATTTGTTTACTAATTTCCTCTCCACCAACTTGTAGATCTATTTGTCCACACTCTCTCATCGCGCGGTCTCGTCTCGCTATTATTGTGTCTACTAGGTGAGTACTTGGCCATGAACATGTAGGTGAAGCTTGTTGCGCGGGCGGTGTGTGTGTGCGATCCATGGCGAAGACGATGCTTGTGTGGTGCACAAATGTTTGCAATGGGAGGAAGTTTTTTGTTGCTTGCTTCTTGTTGTCCCGGCCGGTGTGGTTGCATGGATGTTTGCCGAAATATTGATTCATTTCCATTTCGGCAAATATTTGCACTACCCATATGTCCTAATTTTAGGAAAGGTCATGCTGAATGTTTTCCGGCTAGCATTCATGCATGTTTGTGTTCATATGGTGTGGTTCTCACCTATACTCTCTGTTTTGAGCGCTCAGTCAACCATGGTCCTCACGATGAGCGAAGGTCGAATTGCTAGGTACAAGAAAGGCGCGAAGGAGGACATGATTCTGAACAACAAGACCATGATAAGATGTTCATGTCGAACATGCAAACTGCAACGCTGGATCGACCCTGAATCTGGACAATTGGAGGGTCACCTGCTCAGGCGCGGTTTCATGCACAACCTCAATGAGGCGCCGGCAGGACATGGTGGTGGTCACAAAGACGTGGCCGGGCGAAAAGACGAAGAGTCTACCGGGCATGATCATCATGATGAAGGAGATGCCAGCGGGCATGATCATCATGATGAAGGAGATGCCGGCGGGCATGATCAGCATGGAGAAGGAGATGGCGACGGGCAAGATCATGACCATGAAGAAGGAGAAGACGCGAACACATAGACGCTGCTAACTTCGGTCTTACAGGACCCTCATGTTCAAGAACTACTCCTCAAGGAGACAAGCAACGACAAAGCTGCATCCAGAGAGAAAGCCAAGCTGGCCCAAATGGAGGTAGACGGGATGACTCTATTGTATCCTGGGTGTCGCCCCGAGGTTACACGTTTGAGTGTAACGCTCAAGGCTCTAGAGATGAAGGCCGAACAAAAATGGACCAATATCAGCTTCAATGCGAACATGGAATACTGGCATGACCGACTTCCTAAGAGGAACACATTGCCAACAAGTATCGAGGAGGCCAAGAAAATCGTGTGCCCTCTCGACCTACCACACATTAAATACCACGCATGCATCAATGATTGCGCACTTTATCGGAACGAGTACGTGGATAGAACCACATGTCCAGTGTGTGTCCAAGGACGGTACAAGAGAGGGAACAAGAAAGTTCCTCGAAAAGTGGTATGGTACTTTCCTATCACCCCCTCTCTACAGCGATATTTCGTAGACCATAAGGAAGCAAATCTCATGCAATGGCACGCGGAAAGAGAGAAACCCGAAGATGATCCAGAGAAGGGCAAGATCCTGACACACACTTCAGACGCTAGCCAGTGGAATGCATTAGACATCGAGTTTGAATAGTTTGGGGGCGATGCATGGAACGTAAGGCTGGGTATGAGCACCGATGGACTCAATACTTTTGGAAACCAGAGTAGCACGCATAGCACCTGGCCCGTGTTTGTATGGCCGTACAACCTCCCCCCGTGGCTATGCACGAAGCAAAGGTATGTACACATGAGCATTCTTATTGAGGAGCCGAAACAACCAGGTATCGATATGCATCTGTATCTCGGGCTATTGAGAGAGGAGTTAGCCAGCTTGTGGGAGATGCCGGCCCGTACGTGGGACGCCTACACTAAAGATAATTTCCATCTGAGAGCCACATTGCTCACGACCATGTAGGACTATCCTGGTTATGCATATGTATCGGCCTAGGTGAACCACGGACACAATGCATGTGTCAAGTGCAAGGATGAGACACCGCATCTCCAGCTACCAAGGGATCCCGGGTCTTCGAAAACCGTGTTCCAAGGTACTCGAAAGTGGGTCCGCATGGATCACCCGTGGAGAAAACGTGGTGACCTGGTCAATGGTAAGGACGAGCTCGAAAGAGCACCGTGTCCGAGGAGCGGTGAAGAAATCGAGGAGCTTTTGCATAATTGGGTAGATTGCCCTACGCATGGAAAAAAACGACCGAGGACAAAGCCGCTACTAGGTGTATGGAAAGCAAGGTATGTTTTCTGGGACCTGCCGTATTGGAAGGTCCTTCACACTCCCCATAGCCTCGATGTAATGCACATCAAGAAGAACTTTACTGAGAGTCTGCTTGGCACTCTACTGAACATGCCGGAGAGGACCAAGGAAGGGCCAAAAGCAAGAAAGGACCTTAAATTGCTTGGCATCAAGAAAGATCTTCAGTACCCTGATAGTGATGACGATGATGATGATGATCAGACGGAAGGGACTCAAGGTCGCCGCAAAAGAGTTAAGAAGAATGAGGTGGTCCTTCGCGCTGCCTGCCTCACTCTGAGTCTGGAGGAGCTCGAGCAGTTTTTCATGTGCCTCTTAGGAGTGAAAGTTCCTCACGGTTACTCGGGGAAGATAAGCAGATATCTGGACGTGGCGAAGAAGAGGTTCAGAGGTATGAATTCTCACGACTGTCACGTGCTAATGACGCGGATACTCCCTATTGCGATCTGTGGGATAATTGACGAGCATGTCCGTGAGAAATTGTTTGGCCTCTGTAACTTTTTCGACGTCATATCTAGGAAGTCGATCGGTGTGAAGCAGCTCGACAGGCTACAGGAAGAGATCGTGATGATACTATCCGAGCTTGAGATTTACTTCCCGCCTGCATTCTTCGACATCATGGTGCATCTGCTTGTACATGTCATGGACGACATCATCCAGCTCGGGCCGACATTCCTACACAACATGATGCCGTTTGAAAGTCTAAACGGTGTCATCAAAGGATTCATTCGCAATAGGTCTCGTCCAGATGGAAGCATAGTCAAGGGCTTTCTAATCTACGAGTGCATCTCCTTCTGCCAGAATTATCTAACCACCGAGAACGAGGATGTTGGAATACCCACAAAGAAGCACGTCAGCAGGCTCGGTGGATATGGTCACCGCGGGGGGTGCCGCTCACTGCATGTCGGCATTGATGGTCGACGCACTGATTTTCAAAGGGCACACCGAGTCGCGCTACAACACATTGAAGTAGTCGGCCCTTGGGTCGAAGAGCATATAAGCTTAATCGAGCAAGAGTACGTCGACCAGGGCCGGCCGAGGAAGAATGGAGACATAACCAGAGAGCACAACTCTAGCTTCACGGGTTGGTTCAAGAAAAGGCAACTGGACAATCCCCTACAGACGCCTTCTACAGAAGATCAAAAACTCATATTCTCCTTATCGCAGGCCCCAGGGCACAACCTAAGGACCTATCAATCATACGACATAAACGGTTATAGATTCTACACTGAGGAAAAGGACAGGAATAGCGAATATCAAAACTCAGGAGTAACTATGTTATCCTTTGCTAATGACGAGACTGCTGTGATGGAAAGATTCTATAGAAGGATCGAGGAGATATGGGAGCTGGACTACTATGGAGAGATCATACAGATGTTCTGTGTTAGATGGGCCAAGGACGTGGAAAAAGAAGGCCGGTATTTCACCACAATGGTCATACCAGATGCCAAATCGACGAAGAACGCCTCCACAAAAAATGAGCCTTGGGTACTCGCTATCCAAGTTGATCAATGCTTTTTTATTACCGACCCGTCAAAGCCCAGCCGTGTTGTAGTTAGGAGGGGCAAGAGGAGTATCATCGGAATGGAAGGAGCTGCCAACGAGCAAAACTTCGACAAAAACGGCGACCCGAAGATCGAAGAGGAATTCGACATGCCTACTACTACTAAAGTAAGAAGGAAGACCACACTGCCTACTAAAGGTTGTCCATTCACAAGAAGGAATCTCAAAGTGCACGGGCTAAAGTATTCAACCACGACGAAAAAGGGCAAGAAGATTGTGAAGAGACACTAGCAATTATGTGACTTTTTGGTGTATTAATTCGTGTGGGTATAATGTGATATTAGTGTGGGTATTAGTTAGAGACTAAAACATATAATGTGATAATCGACAAATTCACATTTATGTGTGACAAGCACACACACACATATATATATATATATATATATGATTCGGGAGGGTGTTTTGAATAAATATGCATGTGTATGTGCTTGATTTTAAATATATTTGTAACATATCATTTATAAATAAAGAATTTTATTTTGACCCAACCAGGATTCGAAGCTGGCTGACACAGGTCTCTGAATATGCATCATAACCACTAGGCTAGTGTGTGTTTGCTGTCTAAGTACAACCTCACGCCATTTATTTGGCTAAGTGCCAAGGTTCTATGGCGCATTACTCCGTAATGCGCCACAGAAGTTTTAGCTTCTGTGGCGCATTTCGGAGTAATGCGCCACACAACCTTGGAACTTAGCCAAAATGGCTCGCCCCTTCTCCTTTTCCCCTTCCACTTTCTTTTCCCCGATCTATCGTGCCCGACAGAGAACCCTATCTCTCGCCCGCCCCCGCCGAAGCCCGCCCCCATCGTCAAAGCCCTGCAGCCACCGTCGCGGCGGAGCCCTAGCACCACCCGACGAACCGGTACATGGAGGATAGCCCTGCAGCATGGAGGAGGAGCCGCCGGAGCCCGTCCGCAACAGGAGGAGGAGGAGAAGGGGACACCTCGCCAGAGCCCCGCCACCGCCTCGTCGTCGTCGCCGGCATCGAGCTGCGCTTCTGCCAGCAGTGCAGCAGGTATCATACTACTACCACGAATCTCCTCTCTTTCTCTCTCACTTGCCTGGTTAATTTTGAGCCACAGGAATTGCCCCCAAGCCTCGCCTCATCAAATCGCTCTAGGATTTTGTTACCTTTTGTAGATCTGATTGGACCTTTGTGCGCTCTAAATTGATTGGGAGTTTGTAATTTCGTACCTGTGGTCTAGTAGATGCAGTCAGTTAAATCTCAGTTTAAGTAAGTTTCATTGTTGTGAATTTGCTTTGATATTATTAAACTCACCAGTAATAACTTCTACCAGGTTAGTAGATTTTACTAGGCATCGAACACTCAATCCCTTGTAACAAATGGTTGATGCGATTTCGTATTGAACAATTATCCTTTGTAGGAAATGGCTGATATGGTTATTCATTTTAATGGGTTGGTCAATAATGAAATTGCTAAATTTGTTAATTTCCAAATTATCTTATTCTGTTTTTCAGCTTGTCATTTATATTTACAATGTTTCCTGGCAACTATCTAATCCTTCAGGCAGTGTGTACTTCTTTACTGTAGGTTGTCATGCAATTTCGTCCTAGTAATTTAGAATTTGTAGTCTAGTGTACTTCATGGTAGAAAATATTCAGTGTACTCAAGTTTCTGACTGCAGTGGGTCCTTGGGCTACTATTTTATGGTTTTAACTAAGTAATATTTACAACATAGTATTAAACCTGTCACCTATGTAATATTTTATTCTAGTATCAGTTGTATTTCCCAGGGAGGTAAGATTTTACTTGATATGAAGAGGACCTGTTTGCTCATTGTTTGGCTTGTCGTTAGACTGATGTCTAGTTCGTTTCTTCTATTCTTTCTTGCATTTGTCATTGTTTGTGTTTGTCCTTCCGTGGTAGAGAGATTGATATGATGATGAAATTATATTATCCGTATTGGGATGATTGGCTGGCATGACGGCTTCATTTCTGTATTTAACTCTGTCTGATCTTCTATACTGATTGGGCACTCTTGTCTATTTTGGATAATAGAGTAAGTTTTACTACTGATCGATGTCCAAACTGCTTATCAATAATTCTTATTACTCATTTAGCCACTGTGGAATTTGCGCAGAGGAACAACCACTTCGACTATGCTAGTAGTAGATGGTACTATTGATTTAAGTTTTCCTTTTTGTTATCTGCTCTGAATGGTAGGCTCGTGTACTAATATGCATGCTCTTGACACAGTACTGGACTTATTAAAGGTTCCATTACTAATATGCATGCTCTTTGTCTGTGAAATGGTGCTGCTGTGCTGCTGTGCTGCTGTGAAATGGTGCTGCTGTTCTTATTACATTTTGGCTGTGAAATGGTGTTGCTGCTGTTACAGGGCTGTGCTACTACTGCTAGTAGCAAATTTATGATTTGGGTTATCAATGGCGATGGGGCTGGGGCTATTTTTGTCTTGCAGGGTTTTCATTTGAGGTGCCCGTTTCTCCCAAAGTGTCGATTCACTTCCGTTTCGGTTGAGAAATGGGAACTCCTAGGTCAAAAAACTAGCAAAGGTCATGCCGAATTTTTCGGCCGAGATTTCTGTAACTATTTGCCTCTTTTTAATAGAGTAGTGCAAACATGTCGGGCAACAACGAGGCGGGCCCTTCTAAGCACATGATCAGCATCGAAGAACAAGCTAGACATGCCAACCAGTCATTCTGGCGGGGGTCCCAACAGGAGGAGGAGGAGGCGACAAGGATGACACCACCACCGGAGGAGGAGGCGACCGTCGCCAGAGCTGCTGGGGCCAATGAGGGCGGAAATCCAGATTACGAGGGGGACGAAGACGACTACGATGGAACTAGTGAAGGCGGCAGCGAAGAGGATGACACCACCAATGGCGGCGAGCGCACGGATGGCGGTAGCAGCAACCCGGCCGCTTCTCAGAAGAAGAAGAAGGAACAAAAGGAGCGGAAGGTGCCAGTGCTCGCCACCGTCTGCGATGAGTTCACTGAGGTCACAGAAAGTGGCCTACCCATTGCGCCAGAGGCGATTGCTAAAGGGCACGGCCTGCAACTCAGGTGCATCGTCCGGGAAAGCATGTCTATCAACATGAAGTACATCAGACATGCTGGCAATGCAACTTTGGTCGATAACCTCCTTAAGAAGCTTCACAAGTGATACAGATTCCCAGAGCGGTTTAGAAACCTCGAGAGAAAGAACCCAGTGAACAAACTAGCCCTCACGAAGATGAGCAACGCCTTGAGCAGCTGGAAAACCCAGGTGAAGAATAGCATTGACAAAGGTGAAAGCTTGGAGGTTATTAGTAAGAAAATCCGATGCTCGACGAAGAGGAGTTTAAGATATTCAAGGCGGATATAGCTACCGCTGACGCTATAAAATGGACTAAATGGGGAAGGAGTATGCGGGAACAGAACATATGTAAGCACCGCCTTGGAAGCGGCGGTTACAGGGGGAAACAGGCCATTTGGGACAAGGAGGACGCCGAGCTTGAACGTCTTGGTAAAGACAACCCTTGGCTTAAAATCACGGACTTGCAGCTTAGGCAATTTGTTCGGGCCTGCTACTACCTGGACACGGAAACATGGGAGTTCATCACCGATGATCCGGAGGTGAAGGAATTCGAGAAGAAGCTGGTAAGGAATTTATCGCCGATCTCAAGTCTATTGTGTTCTAATTAAAATAATGAAGTCAAGAATCTAAATGGGTTCACCTTTCCTTGTCTCTGTAGGAGCAGGAACTGAACGCTACTGCCACAGAGTCGTCCCAGGATTCGACGGAGCCGTGGGACACGGTTTTCAATAGGGCGACCAATTTTTACAAGAAGAGGGACAAGGGGTTGCCACCATCCTCAGCTGGCCTTGTGTCCGGCTTCGGTACGAGCATGAAGTTCAAGGAGTACTACAAAGAGGACACCAAGAAAAGAAGGGAGAGGAAGAACCAGGATAAAGCGCCTGTTGTAGAGCTGAAGATGAAGGTGCAGACACTAGAGGAGAAGGCGGTGGACGAGAAAACGGTGGACAAGTTAGTGGAAGAGAGACTCCGCTCGATGATCCCCCCTGAGTTTTTCGAGGGGCTTACTACTTGTAATGCGGGAGGTCGACAGGGCCCGATACATCTGCCCATCTTAAGCGGCAGCAACTCGGCCATCAATGTTACCGTGTCGCCGGACCTGGTGACCCCGCCGGCCGTCAACGTCGGGACGCAGCCGCTCGTTTTGGTCACACCGACGCCCCCTCCCGCCAAACATACCAATAAGGCACAGCCGACGGCGGTGGTGCTTCGTGAGGCACCCGAGCAGGAGATTGCAGATGATGATAGGCCGGCCGCTGGCATCGGCCGTGTCTCTACATTAGCCGAGATCCACGCCATCAGGAAGGTAACTAATTAGTTAGTGCACATCATCTCCTTTATGCCTTTGATGCATGACTGGTGCCATCTCATGACGCCCAACAACATGTTTTTTTCCTCAGGACACTTCTTGCGTACTCCTATTTAAAGATGTCGGCGGTGAGTTGAAGGATGTTGCCAAGGGCACTCTTATACAACCGGCGAGCCGCACGATGCACAACAATCCAATGGATGATGACGTGATGAGGGTCAGGTTGGCTCCGGTGTTGCCAGGGTGCGACGACATGGACCCCCTTTCAACCTCAGGGAGCCGACGAACACAAGACCCTTGGAGAATGCTACAACTGGCCCTTGACATGGCCGAAGACACAGATTCGTCTTGCGGGAGGGAGCACCGGCGCCACCTCTCGACCAATCGCCCGGTCACCACCTTGGAAGCCAGTAGCCGCCGTCGTCGCCACCACAAGCCGTCACCATCAACTCTTGGCAACGTGTGCACCGCCACATGGCAAAGACGTTGTGCCGCAGCCGCCGTCGCCCCCGCTACCACCACCACATGATGGCACCCATGAAGATGATGATGAATTGGTCAATGTTGACGACTTCATCAACACCAGCGCCGCCAAAGGATTGTTTATGCCTTCTGCGGATGAAGAACCCTTCACAGCTCGCGACGACCATCAAGCTGGTCGGCCCAATACATGCACGCAGCGCCTGGTCTTCCATGGTCTTTCTCAAGAGACGCCTCCGGCCGCCGATCCACCACAAGAGAAACCGGGATTGGTTTTCAGCCCCAACACACTCCGAAAGGCGGCTGATGAGCAGATGGCAGTGGCTGATACTGTTGTGAAGAAGAAGCACTACAGGAAGAGAGGTAATAATAATAATAAGAAGGGTGCGAGCCAGCCTCTTCTGAAGAGGATCTGAGGTCAGGACTCTGTCGTCGTACCATCCACACAATATGGCTTTCCCCGAGTGCATGTAGCTGGTGATTCGATATTGACATCGGATATGATCCACATTGCGGTTGGAGCCATGTTAACATTGCACGAGGGTGTCAAGACACTAGAGGGCCTCCTTCTTAAAGATGAAGATCCAAATTACCCGGTTTTCATGGCCAAGGTGCCATTGCACGTGGGCTTCATCGATGAAACCCCCGCGGATATATTCTTCATAGCGTTCGAGGACATATTCAAGCTATTTCTCACGAAACGGCTGGACTATAACATGGTCCGCCTATACGGGCTCAATCTGGCGATCACGATCAAGAGAGAAAGTACCTCGGAAATCGCGATAGTGGATCCCTACTACATGCGGGACAACCAGTTGGTCGAAGGATCAGAGACACGGACCAAGGCGACGTCGTACCTCGAGAAGTTCATGGTGGAAAACAAGAGGAAGGGCACACTTCTTTTGCCTTTCTTTCCCGAGTAAGTACACACACTCGCTCATCGCCACCGTAACTTATGCATTTCTTACAGATTTCTTCCTTTGCTCTTTTTCCAACATTCCGTTCCAATTGTGTTGCGTAGAGACAAATACTGCACACTCATCGTCCTTGCCCCGAGGTATTCGCTAGCCATGTATTTCGACTCGGGGAGTTTGACGAAGAAGAAAGACTACACCAGAATAAGGGGTGTTCTCAATGAGGCTCTCGAGGGCTACACCAAGAAGGAATGCACCTTCGTAGATAAGGGGGAATGTATCAAGGATGACAAACATGTGTTCAAGCACGTGCTCAAGTTCCCCTGCGTCAAGCAGTCGACTACTGGTGCCAAGGAGGCCTTCTACGTCCTCCATCACCTTAAAGTCTATGTTCATGATTGCCAGAACCTAACACTGCCATCTAGTCTCCGAGGATGGGCCAAAACTTTGGCGCGAATCGACGATGCTGATCTTAGAGAAGACTTCCATCGCATTCAGATGAAGTTGTCGCAAATCATCATTGAAGGTGTTAACACAAGGGGGGTGCCCTACAACAAGCCAGATGGTTGAGTAAGAGGGAGATCGAAGACCGCCTCCATAAGTAGGGTGACACAAGGACGTGGATGACGAAAGAGGGCTATCTACCGTTCCCGAAGCCGAGTGAGAAGAGGAAGTCTTCATCATGATCGATGTGTGCCTCTAGCATGATCCAGTGTGTGTATATTCTTGATGGACGCCTGCTATATTAGTGTGTGTGTCATAAACTTTACTATCTCATTGTCGAAATGGTCATTGTTATTAGACTTAAACTACCTTGTGGTCGTGTTGTCGTTGAACTTATTGCTTCTATGATGATCTATCTTTTAGGTTTATGGATCCTTTGTTTTATATTCTGTGGACTATATATATGGATGTGAACCCTTTATTAATTCTTTTTGTTGTATTTTTACTAATATGCCTAGTCGTCTATAGAGATGGAGACGAGGTGGTACATGGTGTACATGGGTAGGGTTCTAGGAGTGGGAGGATTGTCACAAACAAGTGAACAAGTTCAGCGGCAACATCTACAAAGGATACACGACTAGAGAGGAGGCGATAGCTAAGTGGAGGAACCACTTGTGGAAGAAGAACCGGATGAAGATATTGGTCGGGCTAATGCTCTTGCTCACCATTATCACGGTTGTATTCTATTTGATCCTAGTGTAGGCAGCGGTGGCCACTTCATATTTGTAATGTGAGATGATATGAACTTTGTATTCAGCGCTTGTGTAAAAATTTGGCACTTGACACTATATATGTATCTCGACCGGGCTCTAAGTGTTTGTATTATATATATGTCGGTTTTCATGCATCTACTACTTGTGCAATGTATTTTGTACTCATCTGGATAAATATTGTATAAATCCTATATAAATACCTCATTATACAATAGGAAAGTCTTTTACTTCGAATATGTGTTACACAATCAGTGACACATATAATTATATAGTCAGTGGCGCATGGGCTTTCTGTGGCGCATATATGTAAATGCGCCATAGAAGTTCTTCCTGTGGCGCATATGAAGAAATGCGCCACAGAAGTCTAGGACTTCTCTGGCGCATATCCATATGCGCCACAAGAAGTAGTTATCAGTGGCGAGGTAACAGTGGCGACTAGGATATGCGCCATAGAAGTCCCATTTCCATGCGCCATAGATAGGTTGTTTCCTAGTGTGAATGCACCTCGACAACACCACCACCAGTATGCACCTCGACAGGGGAGAAGTGTAGGCCAAGCAATGCAGATGCAAAACGCTCATCAGGATCAGGACATATACAATGATGGTTATTCGGCAATGGTAGAAGCTGGATACCCAAGACCAGAGCACCATGTGATTGGATCAAGATTGGGAAGCAGGAACCTGCAGCCAGATGACGTGCGGATGAAGCTGGACCGACTTTACATGTCAGAGATGATCGAGGTACAAGGTCCCCCGGGTCCGGCATGCTTTGGACCTCAGATCATGAAAGAACCACCGGTGCCAAATTTTCAGTTGGCCAGAGGGACAAAGACATATGATGGCAGCACAAAGCTAGAGGATTGACTCATTGACTATGCAACCGCGGTTAAAATTGGAACAGGGAATTTGAGATGGGCTGTGAGATATGCACCACAGATTCTGGAAGGACCAGCAAGGGTTTGGTTAAACAACTTGCCGCTAGGAAGTATCAACTATTGGCTGGATTTTGAGGAGTTGTTCATCAGCAACTTCTCAAGCACCTACAAGAGGCCAAATAGGCCACATACTCTGGCATTATGCAAGAAGAGACCAAATGAGCCGGACCGAGAATTTCTGACTCAGTGGTGTAATGTGCGTAATTCATGCGACGGGGTAATTGAATCACAACATATAGCGTGGTTTGCCCAAGGATGTAGGTAGGGTAGTATTTTGTGGCAAAGGTTGCAGCGTGATATGCCAACCATGTTGGCTGAGACAATCCGGATTGCAGATTCGTCTGCCTTAGGAGACACAACGCAACCCCGGTTAATGTCGAGCGAGTCCAACGAGGAATACTACAATAGAGATGGTTCTGGATCATCCAGGAGGAATGATTTTCGAGGTAAAAGAAGGGACGATCATCCGGATCACCGGTACAGTTTGCAGCAAGTGGCCGCTGTGGACTGGGATCAGCCCAATGTCGGTGCAACCAACGCCAAAAAATTGGAGGGCAACAGTGGCAACAAAAGAGTGAGGGTAAAAATCCTTGGACCCTAGAACAGAAGAAATAGTGGGAGGAGAGAAAAGACCGTCTAAGGTACATGTTCGAGTCTATGTTGGATCAGCCATGCAAGTTCCATACACCCAGTCCCAATAGTCCGGAGAACCATACGACCCAACAATATGAATGGATGAGGAAGTTTGAGCAAGGAAGTTTGAGGAATGCTCAGGCACCTCGGCATGATCCACCTCGGCATGATGGACCTCAGAATGAAGTACCCCGGCAACAATTTCTCACTGGGGAGAACAGATAGCAGCTTATGTTGCCTCCGCCTCCACCGAGGCATGAGAATCAGGAAAGGAGGGATTCTATACACCAGGTGAATAACCAACAGCAAAAAGACGAAGGATATCACGGCAATGAGGGAAGAAATGAGTACATGGAGCATCATCAAAGTTAATGTGTGTTTACTATGGAGGAGACTGACAGAAATAGTTTGCAGCACTGGCATATGGAGGTAAATGGAGTAATTGAAGGAAATATGCCCTGAGAGGCAATAATAAAGTTGTTATTATATATTCCTTATATATGATAGATGTTTATTTTACATGCTAGAATTGTATTGATCAGAAACATCAATACATGTGTGTTTAATAAACAAAAAGGGTTCCTAGTTATGCCTCTCTTATAGACTAGCTTGTTGATTAACAAGATGATCAAGGTTTCCTGATCATGGACATTGGATGTTGTTAATAACAAGGTCACACCATTGGTGGAATGATGTGATGAACATTCATCCGAAGTATAACATTACGATCAAGTCATTATGTTTATATTGCTATAACATCATATGAAGTAATCTTTATCCTTAGACCATGAGATCATGTTAATTGCTAACACCGGAAGAGTATCTTGATAACATCAAACGTCACACTATAACAGGATGACTATAAAGATGGGTTCAGTACTACGAAGGTGTTATGTTGAGGCTCATGGATCAAGAGTGGAATTTGTCAATCCAGATGACGGATAGATATACTCTGGGCCCTCTCGGTGATATCACATTAAGATAGCTTGCAAGCAAGTGATGTGATCACTAGAATGTTATATCACGGGAACGAGAAAAGAGTGCATGTCGGTAATGAGATCAAACTAGGTATGGAGATACCGATGATCAAATCTCGGACATGTAATGTATCGAGAGACGAAGGGATTTAGTTACAAGCGTTAAAGGTTCTCACGATCACAGAAGTCATCTTTGAATGTGTAGGAGTCAGTACGGATCTCCAGGTCCCGCTGCTGATTATTAATCGGAGAAGGGTCTCGATCATGTCTGCATTATTCGCGAACCGTAGGGTGGCACACTTAAGAGTTACCGGACACCATTTTGGAGCACATATGTTTCAGACGAAAGAATTGCAAAGCACAGGAATTGTTTCAATAGAAACCGGAAATTGGTTCGGGTGAAATTGCAGAAAGTAGTTCTGCATGTGATATTGAAATATTACATGGGGCTATATGTGAATGTTTGTTAATTAAAGTAATTAACAAAATTCTGAATAAATTTAATAAAAAGAGTTTTATTAAATGAGAGAGCATTAAATTTGGAGAAATTTAATGCATTTAAAGTGGAGACTTTAAAAGGGAATGTGAAGAGGCATTTTAATGTGGAGGGGTTACCACCACATGAATGGGGGAGGTGAGGGGTCACCCCCCATGCGCCGACCATGGAGAGAGGGGGTTCCCCCTCCTCCTATAAAAGGCCACCCATTCCCTCCTTCATCCTCAGACCTCCTTGTGAAGGATCTCTCTCCCCCTCTAGAATTATTCCCCCATGGTCTCGGATTAGCGAGATACATGTTCCCGGTGGCATTTCATTTTGGTAGGAGTTGCTGCTTCCGCTGGATCGCTGGAGCGAGGAGGTGGAGGTTGTTCGGTGGCTTGAATGTGTGTGCGAGTGCGGATGCGCTGCTGAGTTGCGGCGCTCGGACTTCCTCACGATCTTGAGATCGGGAAGTGTACGACTACATCAACCACGAGTTCCTACTCGTTAACAAAACTCGTTGTCTTCGAGGGTAAGTTCTCGTTGGATGTATGTCCACCCGTTGCTTTGTACCTAGTAGATAGATCTTGGCGTGTAGTTCACACCGTAGGAAATTTTTTGTTTTCTATGCTGCGGACCCAACAGTGGTATCAGAGCCTGATCTATGCGTAGGTGCTTTACACGGGTAGTACACATATGTTTATATGTGGGCGATGATGATCATGTTATTGCATCTTCTATGTATTTTGGATATTGGTGGCATACTGGGATGAAGCGGCTCGGACCAACCTTACATGTCATCGTACATGAGACCGGTTCCACAACTGACATGCAACTTGTTTTGCATAAGTGTCTGGCGGGTGTCTGTCTCTCCTACTATAGTCAATATCTGATTTACAACGAGTTTCTAATAACTTAGTTATCCTCATTGTGGTTCATGTTCGTAGGTGAGAACGGTTCTATCTCCAAAAGCCCTAAGCCACGTAAAACTTGCAATAGATAAATTAGAGGCGTCTAGTTTAGATCGTTGCTGGGCTAGTGTATTGATATGGTATTGTTGTAAGTAGATGTATGATAGATACTCTTACAACACACTCAACGTGTAAGTTCCATAGACCTTGGCCTTACACACAAAGGAATGATAGAGATCATACCACGATGCAAGTGATAGAGATCAAATGCATGGACCATATCATCTCACTTTAAACATTAGATGTTAGCATCTTATACTGCTAGTTTGGCGCTTTTGGTAGCATTATAAGATGATCCCTCATTTAGATATCAAGATAAAAATGTGAAAGGACATGTATGCCCCCATGTGTGGTTTTGGTAATTAATCACAATCCCTATGGACTAATGTGCAAATTGAGTTTCACTTGTAGGTTTGTCCATTGGCATCGCTTGGACCATGTGTTGGTTTCAAGGATGAAAAAGAAGAAGAAGAAGAAGAAGAAGGAGAAGAAGATCAATTATGCCTTGAAGAAGAAGAAGAAGATGGAGTTCCTCATGGCTTCCTTCAAGACATCATCATCAAGATTTGTTGTGCAAGCTCATAGTGCGCCATCTCTAGAAGATATCATGCTTGGAGCTTGCCATCCTCGGAGTTCATGGAGTGATGAAGACAAGGTCAAAGAAGAGGTTTCATCATGGAGTATGGGGGAGCCATTCGCAAGTCTTCATCAAACAAGAGCATGCAATAGCAATCAAGAAAGGTGTTCCATCTTGAGAAGGACAAGACCGTCTACATCAAGCTCAAGTGGGATGCTCAAGGGAAAGGTATGATCTTGATAGGGTTTCCTTTTTACCAGTCTCTTGTAGTGTTCTTGTAGTGTTGGGAGACCGGGTTTCGGATAGATAACCGTACTATCAAGAGGGGCTCTCGAGTGGGTGACTCGTTCGTATCTTTCGGTGAGAGCTCAAACCTTTGCATACATAGCATCATCTTTCTTGGTTGTTGTTTGGTTCTTGTCCATCTGAGGATCTAGAGCTTGTGGTTATCTTCATAACATGCTCTAGTTCATCAAAAATGGATTTCGCATGCATATCTTATTGCGTTTTTGATCTTGCGGGTTTTCCGGCACCACACCTTGGGAGGTATCTCACATATATATTTATGGTATTTTCTCCCTTGGTGATATCCAATATTTCGAATAAAATTGGTTTCATCTCATTTGGATATCGGATGCAAAAGTTGTGGCATTTGTGGTTCTGAAGTTTCTCTGACCGGAAGTACTGGCCAGACGCCGAAACTACCGCTCGAGCAGAAATGCCGGTGGTAGTACCGGTGTTAATTCTGGCCCAACTTCCGGTAAACCCGATTTTGGTTATGTACTCTCTCTGCCTGGTTTGTGCTATTTGACGGTACTTCAGTCGGTATTTCAGGCGGTAGTATCGCTAGGACATTCTTGCCGCCGGTAGTTCCGGCGAAGCGGCAGTAGTACCGGCCAGGCTCGCGTTTTTGTTCTTTCTCTCACAGTTTTCTGACCGTTGGCTGGGTGCCACCGGTAGTACCGGCCACCCATCGGTACTACCGGTCGTGCGCGATTCTGAGGGTAACGAGCAGATCGGGGAGCCCTTTAAAAGGAGCTTCCCTTTCCCCTTCGGCCTACATCACTTGTTCTTCTTGGTTTTTGGCTTTCTCTCTCCTCCATTGTTGACCTTGAAGAGCTTACTCTCCCCCTTCCCCCTCCTATGATTCTTGCATCTTTTTGAGGGATTTGAGAGAGGAGATCTACATCTACAAGCCCCACCAAGCAAAATCCCTTCTTTGTGAAGGAATCCTTGCGATCTAGATCTTGGAGAGTTTTGTGTTCTCCTCTTGTGTTCTTCCTCCCTTATTCCCCCAATAGCTTTTGTAGCTTTGGTGGAATTTGAGAGTGAAGGACTTGCCTCTTGCATTTGGTGCATAGGTTTGAGTTCTCCTCGGAGATTCGGCGAGTTCAAGCCCTTGGGCTTGTTTCTCTTGGGTTCTTGGAACCCTAGATGGTTGTGTGGTTGGATTGTTAGCCTTTTGTGGCCTTGTTGCATTTTCTGGCTTTGTAGCCTTTGTGGCATTGTTCTTGGGGCTCCAATTGAGTTGTGGAGGTTCCCCAAGCTTGTTGGCCTTTTGTGGCATTGTGGAGCCTTTGTGGCGTTTCTTGGGAGCCCTCCAATTGAGTTGTGGAGATTGCCCCAAGCCTTGTATGGGTTCGGTGACCGCCCTCAAGTGTCCCATAGTGGAACGTGAGTAGGCCTTTGTGGCGAGCTCACGGGAGAATAGGGTGAGCCTTTTGTGGCGTCGGTGAGTTGCGTGGCTTCGCATCCTTGGTCAGGCCTTGTGTGGCGTTGGGTGAGCATCGAGCCACCACACCTCGAGGTGAGCCATTTGTGGCGTTCGAAGTTCATTGCGCCCCCGCACCTCTCCAACGGAGACGTAGCTTCTTTGGAAGTGAACTTCGGGAAACAAATCATCGTCTCCGCGTCCATCGGTTATCTCTCAACCGGGCCCTTTACCTATGCAATTTACATTGTGATAGCCTTCGTGCTTGAAGTATTATATCTTGCTATCACCTTGTTGCTTGTATTGCTTAGCATAGGTTGTTGGTGCACTTAGTGAAACTAGTGGACATAGGTTTTGGCTTGATAAATTAAACGTTAAGTTTTATTCCGCATTTATTAGAGCCTAAACCGTAATATTTTTAAAACGCCTATTCACCCCCCCTCTAGGCGACGTCCATTCCCTTTCAAAATGTGTTCTTCCTTAAGTATGCACCGTTCTGTGGATCGTGTTTCGAGACATCACGTGATGATCGGGTGTACTCGAATCTACGCTTTCATAGGAACGGGTGTAAGACAGTTTTACACACGCGAATACTAAGGTTCTTACTTGGCGAGCCTAGCATGTACAGACATGGCCTCGGAACACGGACCTAGAAGGTTAAGCATGAGTCATATAGTTGATATGATGCCCATATAGATGCTTGCCTTTGAAGCTACATCAACTCACATGATGACCGGACTTGGTATAGTGGATTTGGTTCATGTAATCACCAAAAAGACACGAGGGATGTCGTTTTTGAGTGGGAGTTCATTAGTAATTTGGATTAGCTGAACTCAATCTATCATAAACTTAGTCTAAATAAACTTTACAAATTCTGTTGTAGATGGCACCACTGCTTTTAATTTCAATGTCTTTATGGAGAAAGAGAAACTTGCTGCGAATGGTAGCAACTTCACCAACTGGGCTATGAATTTGAGGATTCTCCTCACTGCTGCACAAAAGCAATATGTGCTAGATGTGCCGCTAGGCCCCCCACCAGCTCCTGATGCCCCTGACGAGGAAAAGAATGTCTATGTGACTCGTGAGGAGGACCACAACTTAGTTCATTGCAGCATACTGTATGGGCTAGAGCGAGAACTTCGAAAGCGTTTAGAAAATGGCAATGCCTTTGATACCATGGGAGAATTGAAAATTATTTTCGATACCCATGCTGCCGTAGAGAGTTATAATGCTACAGAAAAGTTCTTTAGCTACATGATGGAGGAAAACAGCTCCGTTAGTGAGCACGTACTCAAAATGTCTGGGTATGCCGATAAGCTTGTGTCCTTGGGAATAACGATTCCCATTGACTTAGGCATACATCGTGTTCTCCAATCTCTGCCACATAGATACAAGAGCTTCATGATGAACTATAATATGCAGGGCATGAAGAAGTCTCTTCCCGAGATTCACTCAATGCTTAAGACTGCAGAAGTGGAGATTAGGAAAGAACATCAAGTGTTGATGATCAATAGGACCACCGGTTTCAAGAAAGACAACAAAGGCAAGAACTTGGGAAAGAAGGGTGGCAAGTCTGTTGCCACGCCTGAAAAGAAACCCCGAGCTGGCCCTAAGTCTGACACCGAGTGCTACTATTGTAAGGGGACTGGCCATTGGAAGCGTAACTGCCCCAAGTATTTGGCGGATAAGAAGTCCGGCAAGGCAAACAAAGGTATATGTGATATACATGTTATTGATGTGTACTTGACTAGTACTCATAGTAGAACCTGGGTATTTGATACGGGATCGGTTGCTAATATATGTAACTCGGTTCAGGGGCTACGGAACAAGCGACAACTAGCAATGGATGACGTCAGAATGCGGGTCGGCAATGGATCAAAAGTTGATGTGATCGCCGTCGGGACGCTACCTCTCCATTTCCCATCGAGATTTGTTATAAACCTAAATAATTGTTATTTAGTGCCTGCACTGAGCATGAACATTGTATCTGGATCGTGTTTGATGCCAAGTGGTCATTCATTTAAATCTGAAAACAATGGTTGTTCGATTTATAAGAATGATATCTTTCATGGTCATGCAGCTATGTTGAATGGTTTATTTCTGTTGGATCTCGATAGTAATATTACACACATTCATAATGTTAATGCTAAAAAGATTAAACTTGATGATGATATGTCTACATATATGTGGCACTGCCGTCTAGGTCATATTGGCGTTAAACGCATGAAGAAACTCCATTCTGATGGACTTTTGGAATCTCTTTATTTTGAATCATTTGATACATGTGAGCCATGCCTTATGGGCAAGATGACTAGAACGCCGTTTTCCGGTTCAATGGAACGGGCGACAGATCTATTGGAAATCATACAAACTGATGTGTGTGGACCAATGAGTGTGTCGGCGCGAGGTGGATATCGTTATTTTGTTACTTTCACGGATGATTTGAGTAGATATGGTATATCTATTTGATGAAACACAAGTCTGAAACTTTTGAAAAGTTCAAGGAATTTCAGAATGAAGTGGAAAATCATCGTAATAGAAAGATCAAATTTCTACAGTCTGACCGTGGAGGAGAGTATCTAAGTTACGAGTTTAGCACACACATGAAAGAGTGTGGAATAGTTTCACAACTCACGCCTACTGGAACACCACAACGTAATGGTGTGTCAGAACGTCGTAATCATACCTTATCGGATATGGTTCGATCTATGATGTCTCTGACTGATTTGCCACTGTCATTTTGGGGTTATGCACTAGAAATAGCTGCATTCACTTTAAATCGGGCACCATCTAAATCCGTTGAAACGAGACCGTATGAATTATGGTTTGGAAACAAACCTAAGCTGTCATTTCTTAAAGTTTGGGGATGCGATGTTTATGTGAAGAAACTTCAACCGGATAAACTCGAACCCAAAGCGGAAAAATGCATCTTCATAGGATACCCTAAGGAAACAATTAGGTATACCTTCTATCACAGATCCGAGGGCAAGGTTTTTGTTGCCAAGAATGGATCCTTTCTTGAGAAGGAGTTTCTCGCGAAAGGTGTGAGTAGTCGGAAGGTAGAACTCGAAGAGGTTATTGAACCTTCTCTTCATGGAATGGCAAGTGGCGCAGCACCGGAAGTTGTTTCGGAGTTGACTTCACCTGATGAAGAGAGAGATAATGATAATGATCATGAAACTCCAAAAGAGGACACTACCGAACCTCGCAGGTCAAGCAGGACACGTGCAGGTCCTGAACTGTATGGCAATCCTGTTGTGAATTTCATGGTTGATGAAATGGATGACCCTGCGACGTATGAAGAAGCGATGATGAGCCCGGATTCCAACAAATGGCTAGAAGCCATGAAATTCGAGATGGAATCCATGTACGAGAACCAAGTTTGGAACTTGGTGGACTTACCTCACGACCGAAAGGTCGTTGAGAATAAATGGATTTTCAAAAGAAAAACTGATGCTGATGGTAATGTGACCATCTATAAGGCTCGACTTGTCGCAAAGGGGTTTTGACAAATTCAAGGAGTTGACTACGATGAGACATTCTCTCCTGTAGCGATCCTTAAGTCGGTTAGTATTATGTTAGAATTTGTTGCATATTTCCATTATGAAATATGGCAGATCGATGTCAAAACTGCGTTCCCCAATGGTAATATTGAAGAAGAGTTGTATATGATACAACCTAAGGGTTTTGTCGATCCTAAGGATGCTAATAAGGTATGCAAACTTCAGCGATCCATCTATGGACTGAAGCAAGCATCCCACAGTTGGAATCTCCGCTTTGATGAGGTGATCAAAGAGTTTGGATTTGTCCAAACTTATGTAGAGGCCTGTATTTATAAGAAAGTGAGTGGGAGCAATGTGGCATTTCTGATATTATATGTGGATGACATATTATTGATTGGAAATGATATAGATCTTTTAAATAGTGTTAAAAGTTATCTAGACGGCAAATTTTCGATGAAAGACCTTGGTGAAGCATCATATATATTAGGCATTAAAATCTATAGAGATAGATCAAGGCGCCTAATTGGGCTATCGCAGAGTACATACCTTGATAAGATATTAAAGAAGTTTAATATGGACGAAAGTAAGAAGGGGTTCTTACCTATGTTGCAAGGCAAGACATTGAGTAAGACTCAAAGTCCGGCTACGGCGGAAGAAAGAGAGATGATGGATAAGATCCCCTATGCCTCGGCCATAGGCTCTATTATGTATGCCATGCTATGTACAAGACCGAATGTGGCACATGCTATTAGTTTGACTAGTAGGTACCAATCTAATCCAGGTTTGGAACACTGGATAGCGGTAAAGAACATCCTCAAGTACGTGAGAAGAACTAAGGATATGTTTCTTATATACCGAGGTGAAGAAGAGCAAGTCGCTAAGTGTTATGTCGATGCTAGCTTTGACACCGATCCGGATGACTCTAAGTCTCAATCCGGATACGTATTTCTCTTGAACGGAGCATCAGTTAGTTGCAGGAGTTCCAAACAACCTGTGGTGGCTAGATCAACGACGGAGGCGAAATATGTTGCTGCTTCAGAAGCGGCGCAGGAGGCAGTTTGGATGAAAGAGTTCATTACGGAACTAGGTGTGGTTCCCAGTGCGTTGGACCCAATGGTGATCTATTGTGACAATAATGGAGTCATAGCCAACACAAAGGAACCGAGGTCTCACAAGAATTCCAAGCATATTAAGCGCCGGTTTCAGTCCATCCGTGAGCATGTCAAGGATGGAGATATAAAGATTTGTAAAGTACACACGAACCTAAATGTAGCACATCCGTTGACTAAAGTTCTCCCTAGGGCAAAACATGATCAAGACCAGAACTCCATGGGTGTTAGATTTATCACTATGTGAACAAGATTATTGTCTCTAGTGCAAGTGGGAGATTGAAGGAAATATGCCCTGAGAGGAAATAATAAAGTTGTTATTATATATTCCTTATATATGATAGATGTTTATTTTACATGCTAGAATTGTATTGATCGGAAACATCAATACATGTGTGTTTAATAAAAAAAGGGTTCCTAGTTATGCCTCTCTTATAGACTAGCTTGTTGATTAACAAGATGATCAAGGTTTCCAGATCATGAACATTGGATGTTGTTAATAACAAGGTCACACCATTGGTGGAATGATGTGATGAACATTCATCCGAAGTATAGCATTACGATCAAGTCATTATGTTTATATTGCTATAACATTAGACAAAGTAATCTTTATCCTTAGACCATGAGATCATGTTAATTGCTAACACCGGAAGAGTATCTTGTTAACATCAAACGTCACACCATAATAGGTACGAAGGTGTTATGTTGAGGCTCATGGATCAAGAGTAGAATTTGTCAATCCAGATGACAGATAGATATACTTTGGGCCCTCTCGGTGATATCACGTTAAGATAGCTTGCAAGCAAGTGATGTGATCACTAGAATGTTATATCACGGGAACGAGAAAAGAGTGCATGTCGGTAATGAGATCAAACTAGGTATGGAGATACCGATGATCGAATCTCGGACATGTAATATATCGAGAGACAAAGGGATTTAGTTACAAGCGTTAAAGGTTCTCACGATCACAGAAGTCATCGTTGAATGTGTAGGAGTCAGTACGGATCTCCAGGTCCCGCTGTTGATTATTGATCTGAGAAGGGTCTCGATCATGTCTGCATTATTCGCGAACCGTAGGGTGGCACACTTACGAGTTACCGGACACCATTTTGGAGCACATATGTTTCAGACGAAAGAATTGCAAAGCGCGGGAATTGTTTCAATAGAAACCGGAAATTGTTTCGGGTGAAATTGCAGAAAGTACTTATGCTTGTGATATTGAAATATTGCAAGGGGATATATGTGAATGTTTGTTAATTAAAGTAATTAACAAAATTCTGAATAAATTTAATAAAAAGAGTTTTATTAAATGAGAGAGCATTAAATTTGGAGAAATTTAATGCATTTAAAGTGGAGACTTTAAAAGGGAATGTGAAGAGGCATTTTAATGTGGAGGGGTTACCACCACATGAATGGGGGAGGTGAGGGGTCACCCCCCATGCGCCGGCCATGGAGAGAGGGGGCACCCCCCTCCTCCTATAAAAGGCCACCCATTCCCTCCTTCATCCTCACACCTCCTTGTAAAGGATCTCTCTCCCCCTCTAGAATTATTCCCCCATGGTCTCGGATTAGCGAGATACATGTTCCCCGTGGCATTTCGTTTGGAAGGAGTTGCTGCTTCCGCTGGATCGCTGGAGCGAGGAAGTGGAGGTTGTCCGGTGGCTTGAACGTGTGTGCTAGTGCGGATGCGCTGCTGAGTTGCAGCGCTCGGACTTCCTCACGATCTTGAGATCGGCAAGTGTACGACTACATCAACCACGAGTTCCTACTCGTTAACAAAACTCGTTGTCTTCGACGGTAAGTTCTCGTTGGATGTATGTCCACCCATTGCTTTGTACCTAGTAAATAGATCTTGGCGTGTAGTTCACACCGTAGGAAATTTTTTGTTTTCTATGCTGCGGACCCAACAGTAATGCAGACCGTGGTGAGGTATATTCCTTGGTCAGATCAGCAGATTGTTTGGAGTATTGATGACCCACAAGTATAGGGGGTGTATCACAGTATTTTCGAGGGAAGTGAAACCCAATTTATTGATTCGATACAAGGGGAGCCAAAGAATATTTATAAGCCTTAACAACTGAGTTGTCAATTCAGCTGCACCTGGAAACAATCTTGCTCACAGCAGTTTATCAGTAGCAACAGTTTTGTAGTAGGAATAGTAAAGTAGCAGCAGTAACAAAGTAAAGACAGCAGTAACAATAGCAGTAAACAATGGGATTCGAGTGCGGTAGGCATAGGGATGGATGGACGGGCATTGCATGGACAAGACAATTCACATAGCAATCAGAACATAGGGCAATTGCAGATAAATAAGATAAAGCATCCAAGTACTAGATGATCCTAGGCATGTGTTCCATCATACATGCTGCAATGAGAACTTGCACAACATCTTTTGTCCTGCCAGCCCGTTTGTAGCGGGGCCTCAAGGGAACTACTGGAAATTAAGGTGCTCCTTTTAATAGAGCACCGGAGCAAAGCATTAACACTCCATGAACACATGTGATCCTCACATCAAAGCCATTCCCTCCGGTTATCCCGATTTCTATCACTTCGGGGCCTTTGGTTCCGGACAACAACGTATGTATACAACTTGCAGATAAGACCATAAACAATACTATCATAGTGAATCAATAACATGTTCAGATCTGAAATCATGGCACTCAGGCCCTAGTGACAAGCATTAAGCATAACGTCACAACAAAGTCATAAAGCACTAATAAAAGATACTAGGCATCATGCCCTAACAATCTGATGCCATTACATGAACGATCTCATCCAATCCCTACCATCCCCATAGCCTACATCGGGGGATTACTCACTCATAGATGGGGGAAACATGGATGGTTGATGGAGAAGCGATGGTGATGATGATGGCGATGATCTCCTCCAATTCCCCGTCCGGGCAGGGTGCTAGAACGGAGTTTCTGGTGCTATTTCGTGGAATCTGGTGGTGGCGGCGGAGCGGAACTCCTTCTGGAAAAACGTCGAACTCCCCGGAGTTTTTAGGTCAGAAGGCTTCTTATAGGCGAAGAGGGAGACCGAGGGGGTGCCTGGGGGACCCACACCATGCCCTGGCGCGGCCAGGCCTAGCCCGCGCCTGGGGGGGTGTGGCTAGCCCCTGGGCCTCCTCCGTCTCGTATTCTAGATCCATGAGTCTTCCGGAAAAATAGGCCCTTCAGCTTTTGTCCCGTCCAATTGCGAGAATATTCATTTTATGACTTTCCTGGAACAAAAAACAGCAGAAAACAGGCAGTTGGCGTCGTGGCTCTTGATAGTAGGTTAGTCCAAGAAATCATATGAAAAGTACTCCAAAGTGTGGACAAAACACAAGAAAGTGGATAAAACCAAGCATGGAACATCAAAAATTATAGATACATTTGCAATGTATCAACATCCCCAAGCTTAACTCCTGCTCGTCCTCGAGTAGGTATGTGATAAAAAGAAAGAATAATTTCTGAGGTGACATGCACCATCATAAACTCGATCAAAGTATTTGTAAAACATTCAAAGCTGGGATCATAGTACTTCAATCATAACATGAAAGACAAAGTTCTAGCAATAAGACATAGCAACTATGTTGCAACATGAAAAAGGCACAAACAAAAGATTCATGAATAACAATGCTTTGCAAGACGTTTGTTTGTTTCACATAAAGAAAACATAGCATAGTGGCATTCAGCTTGTCCCTCATGGAGTAGCAAACATAAATGCATAGGACACCTTCAAAGTTTACAAGAGTGACTAGATACAAATAGTTTAAAACAAGCAATATCAAGGTATGCATCAATCAACAAGCCTTGGGACAATGCACATAGAACTAAGAATGGCCACTATGCTCTCAAGAAAGTGCTCAAAGAATGTGTGGAGACCCAACAAGGAAATGAACATGTTTTGAAAAGTTTGAAAGGCTTCCAAATGATGAAAGTATGGTACTCATTAGCTTTGAGCTCTCATTGCCCCTATCATAAGCATGTTTAAGTGGTTAAGGTTAAAGTGACACAACTAAGAGGATATGCTTGGCAAATTATAAAACGAAGTCTCATGCCCCTTACTTACGAAGACCGATCCTCATGCTACTCAACTTCAGTCACGAGTAAGCTCTTGTCATTGTAAGTATATACGTATCATAGAGAACCGCCAACGGGGTACCCCTTGCACATGATACAGGAGCTATCCCATAATCAAAATGACAAGGCAAGCAGACAATGAGCATCTCAGTGATCTTTTTATTTACTATGTGCATAGATTTTTATTGAGGATGCTTCATAGAGTGCTCATTATGGTTATGCTGCAAGTTTCCACCATGATTAGGCATGGCTTAGGCTAGCGTCCCAGGCGTTTCTCTAACATACATACAAACTCCATGATCTTACAAGTTCCACTTTTATTTCACACCACCGGGATCCATAAGCAAAAGAACATGATATCAACTAGGTACAAAGTACCAATGAAGTGTTGAAAGCGGTCCCCATGATACATGGTTCTGCTAACTTCAACTCATAAAGCGCAAGCATATACGCAACAAAGAAGGATGCAATGGTTCAGGTTTATTAAATGCAAGAAAATAAAGTGTGCCATCAAGTTCGTGAGAGATTTACTAACTAACTTTCTCATAACAAGCAAACATTTTATTAGGAAGAAAACAAGGCATATTGAATATGCACGGGAATAGAAAATGACGCTAATAGGTAGGTATGGTGGACACTTTGGAAATATTTGGTTTAGGGAGTTGGAAACTTGAGTAAAACATACTCAGTGTAAGTGAAGGCTAGCAATAGTAAGGGAGCGACAAAAGATAGAGCAATAATGGCCATAATCATGCAGAGCGACAAAACATCATTGATCAAAGCATAAAGTGATACTACAAGTTGAAAAATAAAGGATCATAAAGGCTATGGTGACTTGAGATAGTCATAACATGGTGTGAGCATGTGCCAAGTCAACCCAAATAAAGCATCAAAGGAGAATACCACTATACTATGCTTTAATATGCTAAAACAACGGATGATTCATCAAAGGCACATTAAGAAATCTCAATTGTTTATAACAAGTCATGCTACAACAAAGAATACTAAGCATACATCCAAAATAATATCAAGCATGGCATGACAAAGCATAGGCCACAGTCAAAAACAAGCTCTCTTTACCACTTCAGCATGAACTTTCCTACTCTTTTCCAAACCAAACCAGACTATTTGAAAACCAATGTATGAAAGAGGCGGTGCAACCAATTTATTCAGCAAACTAATCAAACCAAGCAAACAAAAAACCAAAATGAAAACAAAAAAGAAGACTCTCCAAGAACAACACAATTGTGCATTAAACAATAAAAATGAAGCGTTTGGAAGAAACCTAGGATTTTTATTGACGAAGAGGGGGATGCCTTGGGCATCCCCAAACTTTGATTCTTGTAATTCTTGGATATTTCTTGGGGTGACCTGGGTGGCATCCCCAAGCTTGAGCTTTAGTCCATCCTACATCTCATTACTCATTCCTTCCATACACCTGAAATTTTTCTTTCACACAATCTTTATTAGCAACATTAGTGCACTCAAGATAATAGGTCTTAAGGTTCAGTTATAACACCAAATAAACTTCCATTAAAACACTAGATACTGTAGCACTTCCCCCAAAAAGCTCAATTCCCCAAAAGAACTCAAAAAGGAACCAACAAGAAGCAAATGCAGAAAATGGCAGAAATCTGGAAAAACAGACCAGCAGATAAAGATGAATTTTTTCGAAGACCTTCTGTTGCTCAAATCGAAAAGTGTTGAACTAACGAAAGTTAGATAACAACTTGGGGAAGAAGCAAAAAAATTCACGTCTCAAAAAGACGTTCAGAGATGTTACACGAATATTTACGGTGAAGCACAGAAATCTGTTTCGGGACAACAACTTTCCCAATCATTACTTCTCTCTCATTAGAGGTTACTCTTAGCAAAAAAAGCAAATAAAAAGGATAACGAGCGGTTATTACAGAGGTAATAACTTCCAAGACTCATCTAAAACTTTTGGGTTATCTCCCAATAAGTACTTTTCTTTAACGCCTTTAAGTTAGGCATAAGCAAAAACTAAAATGGATAGAATAGAAGTAAGCGGAGATAATCATGATGAAAACATTGTTTTGTACAATGAAATCCTTTTGTTAACAAGGTTGATCAGGTCTTGCTACCAAAACAATTTCATTTGAGACAAAACTTTGTATTCCACTAATGATTATGTTACCTCAACCTTGATAGCAATGGTCCCAATCATAATAGTTTCAAATTTTTCTCTTGGTATGGGACAATATATTTCTCCAACTTGAATGCCCTCAACATGTTTAATTGAATTCAAACCATAAGTCATGCCAATCTTCTTGGGGAAATAGATAGTATGTTCCTTGTCATTAACATTGAATGTCACCTTCCCTTGATTACAATTAATAACAGCTCCTGCAGTATTTAAGAAAAGGTCTCCTAAGAATAATAGATATATTATCATCTTCAGGCATAATAGTTGGAGAGGATGCTCACATAAGAAATATTAATTGAAGTAAAAGAGAGCATCAAGAAGCAAATTCAAAACACATTTAAGTCTAACCCACTTCCTATGCATAGGAATCGTGTATGCAAATTAATTCGAAAAGAACAAAGTGACAGGCATAGGAAGATAAAACAAGAGTAACTTCAAAACTTTCAGCACATAGAGAGGTGTTTCAATATCTTGAAAACTTCTACAAGCATATTTTCCTCTCTCATAATAATTTTTAGTAGCCTCATGAATAAACTCAACAATATAACTATCACATAAAGCATGATTTTCATGATCTACAAGCACTAGAGCTTTATTATAAACATTTTCAAAAGAATCCTCAGGAACATAACATTCATCCTCCTTTAGTAAGCATGGAGGACAATCACATAATGTAAGGGATAAAGAGTTACTCTCATTAGAAGATAGGCATGGGTAGCTAATCCATTCTTCCTCCTTTTGTTCATCACTCTCCTCCTCTTTTTCATCTAATGAGATTTCAGGTTCATCAATTTCTTCTTCCATAGGATCCTGCAAGGCATTAGTCTCTTCCATTTGTGGAAAGCATCGATTAAAATATTCAAGAATATAGCCATTTTCATCCTTGTAATTATCAAAGCAAAATTTAAGTATACCATAAACCTCATATTTGTAAGGTGAATCATCAATATTTTCAAGCAAACTAGCAAGTTCAAAAGAACCCTTTCAAGCAATAAATTCTTCAATTTGTTCCGCATCATAAAAGTCATAAATTCCTTCAGCATAAGAAGATATGGTATCATTATCATTATACTCATATTGAAAAGGGAGGTGTTTATACCTCTTTCTGCAACGAGATTTATCACAGTAATAAGTAACATTATAAGTAGAGCACACGTTTCTAGCAATGGTATACAATCTATCAATTTGTTCCCATAAGTGTTTCCCTTTTTGTGACAAGCGGTGTTCCTTATAATAATATTTTTGATCTTCCGTGAACCCACCTTGCCAATAAGATTCAGTTTTAAAGAAACCAGCCATTGACCACAAGCATGATATAGCAAGACAATAACAAACCAACGAAAATAACAACTAGAGTAGGAACTATATTTTTTTGTATTATCAATAAAGAAAGAAGCAAAACAAGGTAGAAATAAACTTAGCTTGAACAATAGTGATTCCAAGTGGACTTGATAAATAAAGCTATGCTCCCCGGCGACGGCGCCATAAAATAGTCTTGATGACCCACAAGTATAGGGGGTGTATCGCAGTAGTTTCGAGGGAAGTGAAACCCAATTTATTGATTTGACACAAGGGGAGCCAAAGAATATTTATAATCCTTAACAACTGAATTGCCAATTCAGCTGCACCTCGAAACAATCTTGCTCACAACAGTTTATCAGTAGCAACAGTTTTGTAGTAGGAATAGTAAAGTAGCAGCAGTAACAAAGTAAAGACAGCAGTAACAATAGTAGTAAACAGTGGGATTCGAGTGCGGTAGGAATAGGGATGGATGTACGGGCATTGCATGGACAAGACAATTCACATAGCAATCAGAACATAGGGCAATTGCAGATAAATAAGATAAATCTTCCAAGTACGAGATAATCCTAGGCATGTGTTCCATATATAGTCATACGTGCTCGCAATGAGAACTTGCACAACATCTTTTGTCCTGCCAGCCCGTTTGCAGCAGGGCCTCAAGGGAACTATTGGCAATTAAGGTGCTCCTTTTAATAGAGCACCGGAGCAAAGCATTAACACTCCATGAACACATGTGATCCTCACATCAAAGCCATTCCCTCCGGTTATCCCGATTTCTGTCACTTTGGGGCCTTTGGTTTCGGACAACAACGTGTGTATACAACTTGCACATAAGACTATAAACAATACTATCATAGTGAATCAATAACATGTTCAGATCTGAAATCATGGCACTCGGGCCCTAGTGACAAGCATTAAGCATAACAAGTCGCAACAAAGTCATAAAGCACTAATAAAAGATAATAGGCACCATGCCCTAACAATCTGACTGCATTACATGAACGATCTCATCCAATCCCTACCATCCCCATAGCCTACAGCGGGGGATTACTCACTCATAGATGGGGGAAACATGGATGGTTGATGGAAAAGCGATGGTGATGATGATGGCGATGATCTCCTCCAATTCCCCGTCCTGGCAGGGTGCCAGAACGGAGTTTCTGGTGCTATTTCGTGGAATCTAGTGGTGGCAGCGGAGCGGAACTCCTTCTAGAAAAACTCCGGACCACCCGGAGTTTTTAGGTCAGAAGGCTTCTTATAGGCGAAGAGGGAGACCGAGGGGGTGCCTGGGGGGGCCACACCATGCCCTGGCGCAGCCAGGCCTAGCCCGCGCCTGGGGGGGGTGTGGCCAGCACCTGGCCCTCCTCCTTCTCGTATTCAGGCTCCATGAGTCTTCTGGAAAAATAGGCACTTTGGCTTTTGTCCCATCCAATTCCGAGAATATTCATTTTCCGACTTTCCTAGAACCAAAAACAGCAGAAAACAGGCAGCTGGCACTTTGGGTCTTGTTAGTAGGTTAGTCCAAGAAATCATATGAAAAGTACTCCAAGTATGGACAAAACACAAGAAAGTGGATAAAACCAAACATGGAACATCAAAAATTATAGATACATTTGCAATGTATCAAGTATCAAGGATCACCTGAAGCTTATGCCAAGTCCAGGGACCTACACGTTGGTACTTGATCCGATGTTCATTGGGCCAAATATCAATGTGAGGTTCTCCAAGGTGCTGATAGACAAAGTTTGTAGCATTAACAAAATGTGCAAGGATACCATGCACAAGTTGGGGATATCAGAGAACATGCTCCAGGCAACAAGGACCACTTTTCATGGCATCGTGCCTGGTATCTCCTATGAGCCCATTGGTAATGTCCGGGTTGATGTGTTGTCCGGTACAAGAGACAATTGTCGGACTAAAAATTTGGAGTTTGAGGTGGTGAACTTGGAGAGCACATACCATGCGCCACTCGGCAGGCCTGCTCTGAACAAGTTTAGGGCAAGTACTCACATCAGTTACCTGAAGATGAAATTACCCGGACCAAGGGGGGTGATCACCATAGCCGGGGACTTCAGGCGTTCCATTGAATGTGCTTCCATGGGATCTAATCTGGCCAAGTCACTTGTGATTACACAGAAGAAGAGGAAAATCATGGAAGTAGCTGCACTGGCTCAGTCTACACAGTAGCATATGCTAGCTCTGAGTAACCCGTAGGGGAGTGTCTCATTTCAAGCGACAAAAGATACAAAGAAACTGCATGTTGATGATCAGTTTCTAGAGGGCACCGTAACCATTGGTGTTGGGTTAAGTGAAAAATAGGAAAGCAAGCTTGTCAACTTCCTCCATGAGAATCGGGACATTTTTTCTTGGTCTACACAGGACCTGGAACGTGTGCCGAGGGAGTTGGTCGAGCACTCTTTGAATGTGAGACACGGGTGAAAGCCAGTGAAGCAACCTCTCCGCCGCTTCGTCGAGGACAGGAGAAAAGCCATTGGAGATGAGATAGCTTGGCTCCTCGCGGACGGATTTATCATGGCGGTACTTTATCCGGATTCGCTCTCTAATCCGGTGCTCGTGGAGAAAAAGAAGGATGATCCACATGTGGCACTGGTATGGCGCATGTGTATCAATTACACGAACCTAAATAAGGCATGTCCAAAAGATTCATTTCTGCAGCCAAGGATAGACCAGGTTATAGATTCAACTGTTGGGTGTGAGTTGCTGTCATTCGTAGATGCAAATTCTGGTTTCCACCAGATACCCCTGAACCCGGATGATCAAATAAAGACTGTGTTTATCACCTCATATGGGGCTTATTGCTATCGCACTATGCCAGTCGGATCACTTAATGCCGGAGCAACATACTCACGATGCACGCAAAAATGTTTCCATGACCAAATAGGTCGGAATGTGTAAGTTTATGTGGACGATGTGGTGATCAAAACCAAGGAAAGAAAAACGCTCCTTGAGGATATCCGGCAAATGTTCACGAACCTAAGGAGGTTCCGGGTGAAGCTTAACCCGGAAAAATGTACCTTTGGTGTGTTGGCGAGAAAATTACTCGGTTTCCTTGTCTCCAGCCGAGGTATTGAAACCAATCCCACAAAAATCCGAGCCATAGAGAGAATGGAACTGCCGAAGTGCCTTAACGATGTGCAAAAGTTCACTAGTTTCCTGGCATCGTTAAGCCGCTTTGTAAGTCGGCTAGGAGAGAAGGCATTGCCCCTCTACCAATTAATGAAAAAGGCAGATAAATGTACATGCACACCGCAAGCTGATATCGCATTCCAGAAGCTAAAAAAGATGTTATCATCATCACCAATATTAGCTGCGCCACTACCCAAGGAGCCAATGTTGCTCTATATAGCCGCGACCAACCAAGTCATAAGTGCAGTAATAGTAGTGGAACATGATGAAGAAGGAAAGTTCGTGCAAAGACCGGTGTATTACTTGAGCGAGGTACTATCCGCTTCAAAACAGAATTATCCTCACTATCAAAAGATGGTGTATGGCGTGTATATGTCGGCTAAGAAACTCAAACAATATTTTGAGGAGCACCCCATCAAGGTGGTGTGTGAAGCACCCTTATCAGAAATTATGGGTAATAAAGATGCTAGCGGCCGAATTGCAAGATGGGCTATTGAATTTGCTCCGTATGCACCACAATTTGATAGAAGGGATGCAATCTAGTCACAAGCAGTGGCGGATTTCTTTGTGGATTGGGCTGAGACACACTATGAACCACCTCTGCCAGACTCAAATTACTGGCGAATGCACTTTGATGGGTCAAAGCTAAAGGAAGGACTGGGGGCTAGGGTAGTGCTTACCTCGCCCAAGAAGGACCAGTTGAAATACGTCCTCGCGTCAAACAATGTGGCCGAATATGAAGCACTTGTACATCGGCTTAAGGTAGCAAAGGAAGTAGGCATACGTCAGATAATGTGTTTCAGATTTGGTGGTACAACAAGTGTCTGGCAATTGGGATACTCTAGATGCAAACATGGCACTTTACATATTTTAGGTCCAGAAAATAAGTGGTTTCTTCAAGGGGTGTGAATTCCATCACATACCTCGGATTTAAAATGAGGCAGCTGCTATATTATCCAAGTTGGGATCATCCCGGCAACCAATTCTACCACCCATTGCATTGGAACACTTGAGAAAACCATCTATTACACCATCACCAAAATCTGAGTCAAATTATATCCCGGCCCTCTCCGGATCAGAAGCTACTCCTATGGAAATAGACTAGGGAGGCACCTCAGCGAACCCGGGGACTGCCTTAGCAAACCCGGGGACTGCTCTAGCAGACCCGAGGACTGCCTCATATAACCCGGGGACTGTTCAGCTTAGTCCGGCCAGGATTATGTCAGTAGATGCAATGGAAATTGATGCGGAGCTTTTCCTCATCCGAGCTATACCTGCATGGGCAAAGCCAATATTTGAATTCCTAAAGGAATGCACTTTGCCAGATGATGAGATACTATCAAGGCAAATCCATAGAAGAGAAAATGCATACACTATCATCAACACCGAGCTATACAAAAGAAGTGTAACCACAGTGCTTCAACGATGCGACCTGAAAGAAGGGCTTGAAATACTCCGAGATATCCATCAAGGGGAATGTGTTCATCATGCATCCTCTAGAGCATTAGTGGCAAAAGCTTTTCGGCATGGATTTTATTGGCCAAGTGCCCTGGAACAAGCAGATGATATGGTGAGCAAATGCAATGGCTATCAAAGATACGCCACAAAAACCCACATGCCAATGTCGGAAAACAAGATCATCCCCATTACTTGGCCATTTGCTGAGTGGTGCATGGACATGGTAGGACCATTTAAGCCAACAAGGGGAGGAATGACCCACATCTTGGTTATGGTGGACAAGTTTACCAAATGGATTGAACTTAAGCCAATCAGTAAATGTGATGGGGAAACAAAAGTTACATTCCTCAAAGACATAATCTTGAGATATGGCAACCACATCTAGAGTCACTGGATGTATGTTCTTTTTACAAACCACATATGGATCCACCAGTGTCATTGAAATGTGTGTTCTTTTCAGAGACAACATATGGATCCACTAGTGTCAATGCATATGGATCCACTAGTGTCATTGCATGTGCGTTCTTTTCATCAACCACAGCTAGAGTCATTGCATGTCTATTCTTTTCACCAACCACATATGGAACCACCATTGTCATTGAAATGTGTATTCTTTCATTAACCACATCTAGAGTCATTTCATGTCTATTCTTTTCACACACCACATACGGATCCACCAGTGTCATTGAATGTGTGTTCTCTTCACATACCACATATGCATGCACTAGTGTCATTGCATGTGTGTTCTTTTCACAGACCACCTATGGATCCACCAGTGTCATTGCATGTCTGTTCTTTTCACAAACAACATATGGATCCACCAGTGTCATTGCACGTGTGTTCTTTTTATTAACAACACCTTGAGTCATTGCATGTGTGCTATTTTCATTAACCACATACGAATCCACGAGTGTCATTGCATGTGTGTTCTTCTCATTAACCACGGCTAGAGTCAGTGGATGTATGTTATTTTCACAAACCACATATGGATCCACTAGTGTCATTGAAATATGTGTTTTTTCAGAGACCACCTATGGATCCACAAGTGTCATTGCATATGGATCCACCAGAGTTGATTGCATGTGTGTTCTTTTCAAAATCCACTTATGGATCCACTAGTGTCATTGCATGTGTGTTCTTTTCATTAACCATAGCTAGAGTCATTGCATGTCTGTTCTTTTCATAAACCACATATGGAACCACCATTGTCATTGAAATGTGTATTCTTTCATTAACCACATCTAGAGTAATTTCATGTTTATTCTTTTCATAGACCACATATGGGTCCACCAAAGTTCATTGCATGTGTGTTGTCTTCACAGACCACATATGGATCCACAAGTGTCATTGCATGTGTGTTCTTTTCACAGACCACCTATGGATCCACCATTGTCATTGCTAATGTACCGCCCCATCCAAGACTAATACATACTTGTGATTAAACCCCTTGCAAACATCCGTAAGTACAAAAAGTAATTAAGGTAGAAACCTAACCACAGCTTTAAACTCTAAGACCCTTACGTCCCTTGTGCAATGGTTTCCTAACAGGGGTTCAGGTTTTTGTCACTCCGGCAACCCCTACGATTAGTAGCCAAATACACAATGCATTCCCCTAGGCCCATATAGGTGAAGTGTCATGTAGTCGACGTTCACATGACACCACTAGAAAAAGTACACCACAACTTAAATAACAATCTATTGAATCTTTCTCAATGCAACTCCACTACTAACAACAAGACTTCTCCCATGTCCTCAAGAACAAAACGAACTACACACAAGACATCATATGGATCATGATCAGAGATGGAATAATGATGTATAACAATCTGAACATAACAATAATTCAATGGTTCACTCAATAGCATCAACTACAAAGAGTAATCAACACCGGGAAAGTTTCCCCTATGAACTATGCAAGATTCAACACAATTGTTACAACAATATGGAGATGGTGATGATGGTGCTGAAGGTGATGATGGTGATGATGATGAGGATCCCGATGAAGTCCAGCTTGATGGTGGTGTTGATGGCGACGATCTCCCCTCTCCGGGAAGGAATTCCCCCGGCAGAAATCTGTCTGCCAGAGAGATCCTTCTCTCTCGGTGTTTTCCGCCCCACAGAGGCAGCGGAATCTTTCTGTGGTCGCTCCCCGAGTATTAGGGTTTCATGGGGATGATATATGCCAGAGGAGAGAGGCTGGAGTGGGCCAGGGTGGCCACACCACCTACAGGCGCGGCCTAGGCCTGCCCGCGCCATGGGGTGGTCTGGGCCCCCTGTGGCCCACCTCCACTCCATCTTCTGGCATTCTTAGTCTTGTGGAAAAATAGGATTTTCCGTATATTTTCCCGGATTTTCTGATCTTCGCGAATTTTGCCTCCAAACAGCTCCTTTTCCATCAGAATCCTGACGGTAGTGGTCCACGCTCCAAAAGCCATCAACCATGCAAAAACAGATGAAATAACATAAGTATCAACTCTCAATACGAAATATATCAATGAATAATAGTAAATGAAGACATAGAATAGTGCTGCAAAATAGATGTATCAGTGTTCTTTTCATTAACAACAGCTAGAGTCATTGCATGTCTGTTCTTTTCACAAACCACATATAGATCCACCATTGTCATTGAAATGTGTATTCTTTCATTAACCACATCCAGAGTCATTTCATGTATATTCTTTTCACAGACTACATAGGGACCCACCAGTGTCATTGCATGTGTGTTCTTTTCACAGACCACATGGATCCACTAGTGTCATTGCTTGTGTGTTGTTTTCATTAACAACACCTAGAGTCATTTCATGTGTGTTCTTCTTATTAAGCATAGCTAGATTCACAGGATGTATGTTCTTTTCACAAACCACATATGGATCCACTAGTGTCATTGAAATGTGTGTTCATTTCAGAGACCACATATGGATCCACCAGTGTCATTGCATATGAATCCACCAGAGTTCATTGCATGTGTGTTCTTTTCACAATCCACCTATGGATCCACTACTGTCATTGCATGGGTGTTCTTTTCATTAACCACAGCTAGAGTCATTGCATGTCTATTCTTTTCACAAACCACACATGGAACCACCATTGTCATTGAAATGTGTATTCTTTCATTAACCACATCTAGAGTCATTTCATGTCTATTGTTTTCATAGACCACATATGGATCCACCAGAGTTCATTGCATGTGTGTTCTCTTCACAAACCACATATGGATCCACTAGTGTCATTGCATGTCTGTTCTTTTCTCAGACCACTTATGGATCCACCAGTGTCATTGCATGTCTGTTCTTTTCACAAACCTCATATGGATCCACCAGTGTCATTGCACGTGTGTTGTTTTCATTAAAACAACTAGAGTCATTGGATGTGTGTTATTTTCATTAACCACATATGGATCCACCAGTGTCATTGCATGTGTTTTCTTCTCATTAACCACAACTAGAGTCACTGGATGTATGATCTTTTCACAAACCACATATCGATCCACCGATGTCAATGAAATGTGTTTTGTTTTGTGAGACCACATATGGATCCACCAGTGTCATTGCATATGGATCCACCAGAGTTCATTGCATGTGTGTTCTTTTCACAATCCACATATGGATCCACTAGTGTCATTGCATGTGTGTTCTTTTCATTAACCACAGCTAGAGTCATTGCATGTCTGTTCTTTTGACAAACCACATATGGAACCACCATTGTTATTGAAATGTGTATTCTTTCATTAACCACATCTAGAGTCATTTCATGTCTATTCTTTTCACAAACCACATGGATCCACCAGTGTCGTTGCATGTTTGTTCTTTTTCCAGAGACCACATATGGATCAACTAGTGTCGTTGTATGTCTGCTCTTTTCACAAACAACATATCGATCCACCAGTGTCATTGCATGCGTGTTGTTTTCATTAACAACACCTACAGTCATTTCATGTGTGTTCTTCTTATTAACCATTTCTAGAGTCACTAGATGTATGTTCTTTTCACAAACCACATATGGATCCACAAGTGTCATTGCATATGGATCCACCAGAGTTCATTGCATGTGTGTTCTTTTCACAATCCACCTATGGATCCACTACTGTCATTGCATGTGTGTTCTTTTCATTAACCACAGCTAGAGTCATTGCATGTCTGTTCTTTTCACAAACCCCATATGGAACCAACATTGTCATTGAAATGTGTATTCTATCATTAACCACATCTAGAGTCATTTCATGTCTATTCTTTTCATAGACCAGATATGGATCCACCAGATATCATTGCCTGTGTGTTCTCTTCACACACCACATATGGATCCACTAGTGTCATTGTATGTGTGTTCTTTTCACAGACCACCTATGGATCCACCAGTGTCATTGCATGTCTGTTCTTTTCACACACCACACATGGATCCACCAGTGTCATTGCATGTGTGTTCTTTTTATCAACAACACCTAGAGTAATTGCATGTGTGTTATTTTCATTTACCACATATGGATCCACCAGTGTCATTGCATGTGTGTTCTTCTCATTAACCACAACTAGAGTCACTAGATGTACGTTTTTTCCCAAACCACATATGGAACCACTAGTGTCATTGCATGTATGTTCTTTTCAGAGACCACATATGGATCCACCAGTGTCATTGCGTATGGATCCACCAGAATTCATTGCATGTGTGTTCTTTTCACAATCCACATATGGATCCACTAGTGTCATTGCATGTGTGTTCTTTTCATTAACCACAGCTAGAGTCATTGCATGTCTGTTCTTTTCACAAACCACATATGGAACCACCATTGTCATTGAAATGTGTATTCTTTCATTAACCACATCTAGAGTCATTTCATGTCTATTCTTTTCACGGGCCACATATGGATCCACTAGAGTTCATTGCATGTGTGTTCTCTTCACATACCACATATGGATCTACCAGTGTCATTGCATGTGTTTTCTTTTCATAGACCACCTATGGATCCACCAGTGACATTGCATGTCTGTTCTTTTCACAATCCACACATGGATCCACTAGTGTCATTGCATGTGTGTTCTTTTTATTAACAACTCCTAGAGTCATTGCATGTGTGTTATTTTCATTATCCACATATGGATCAAATAGTGTCATTGGATGTGTGTTCTTCTCATTAACCACAGCTAGAGTCACTGGGTGTATGTTAATTTTACAAACCACATTTGGATCCACTAGTGTCATTGACATGTGTGTTCTTTTCAGAGACAACATATGGATCCACCAGTGTCATTGCATATGGATCCACCAGAGTTCATTGCACGTGTGTTCTTTTCACAATCCACATATGGATCCACTAGTGTCATTGCATGTGTGTTCTTTTCATTAACCACAGCTTGAATCATTGCATGTTTATTATTTTCACAAACAACATATGGAACCACCGTTGTTATTGAAATGTGTATTCTTTCATTAACCACATCTAGAGTCATTTCATGTCTATTCTTTTCACATACCACATATGGATCCACCAGAGTTCATTGCATGTGTGTTCTTTTCACAGACCAACTATGGATCCACCAGTGTCATTGCATGTGTGTTCTTTTCACAGACCACCTATGTATCCACCCATGTCATTGCATGTTTGGTCTTTTCACAAACCACATATGGATCCACCTGTGTCATTGCATGTGTGTTCTTTTTATTAACAACACCTAGATTCATTGCATGT
>CAJUXJ010002365.1:0-16054 GCA_910589775.1 Avena eriantha
GGCGTCGTCACGCTTGTCGGCCACGCCCCGGTGGTCCTGTCCTTGCCCTCTTTTGCTCAGGCAGTGCGTACTGGGGCTCCTTTTGACCAGCGAGATTCCTTCCTTCTCCTAGAAGCTTGCTGTGACCCGGATGATGGTTCATCCGGCCGCACCCTTTCCTGCATACAGGTAAAACATACACTTCCAACTTACCGCTTAAGTCGGATGAAGCCTAGTTAGGCGAACGCCCCAGGTCCAGATTACCCCGTGGTTCGGCCTGCCTTGAGGATACCGGCCAGCATCTGCTTTGGCCTTGTCGAACCTCGGCTAACTCGGCCTTTATACCCCGGCGTGACCCTACCCGGGGGTATCCCCCCAACATTAGTCCGCGAAGCTGGTGCGGTCTTAGCCGCCTTGGCCGCTAAGGCCACACCAGGTTCCATTTTGTGCCCCTGTCATTGTTGCCGAGTTACCTCTGTACCTCGGACAGCTTGGATTTACGTTCCCTTCGCACATTGCAAGTTTTCACCTGCCGGCCGGGTTACCACAGCTCCATCCGGGTCTTACTTCCTTCTATCGTACGCTTGCCCATGTGAAGGGTAATAATTATTTCGTCTTATTTTAAGGGACGGTACAGTAACCGCCGCAGTAATTGTCAGTTATCACTGTGCGTGGGTCATGTCACGCCTGCCTCCTCGTTTACCGCATTAGTGCGTTATGTCACAGGACTTTCTCCGCCCTGTGGCCTTCCGTGTGGCTCCTTACTGATTGGTCCGAACGGGTAATACACGGCCACAGTGTGTGGCCGGTCCACAGGGTGCGAACCCACTCACCCCTGATGGGAGTGGTTAAATAGCGGAGGGGTGCGTCCCTTAGGATTTTTCCCCCTCCGCACCCCTCTGCCCGCTGCTATTCCTCTTCGTCTTCCTCGCGACCGCGCCACCGCCAGCACTGCCAAAAAGCAGCGTGGCCGCCGCACTTCTCCGTTGCGCCTCTGCGTCACCGTCACTGCGACGCAAATCTCCCGCTACGGGTCCTCGTCAATCCAGGCCTCTGTCCCCCGCCGCCTCTAGCGCCAGCGAGGGCTTCGAGGAGCAGATGACGGAAGAAGAACTTGCCATTGCTGAACAAGAGATGGAGGAGGACGCCGCTGCTGCGGACCGCGGCGCGTGGGCCGGTTCCTGGGTCTTCCAGGACGATCTGGACTGGCTCTACCGGACCGGACGCATCCCCTCCGGCGTCGCCGCTCGCCTCGCCTCCGTCGAGCTAGCTCCTTCACCCAATCCCGGGGAGTTCGTTGTGTTCCTGTCTCACTTTCAACGGGGCTTCGGACTCCCGGTGAGCGATTTCTTCCACGATTGGCTCAGTACCTACCATCTCCAGCCGCACCATCTTCCAGCCAATGCCATTACTTCTCTCTCTGCCTTTGCTTCTACGATCGAAGGCTACGCCGGATTATGGCCCACGAAGGAGCTGTGGATCCGGTTTTTCGCCCTTCGTCGCAACGTTATTCCCGACATCCACACTGATCCGGGGGACAAGCGGCTCACTCAGTTCGGTGCGGCCTCCATCTCACCCCGGAGGTTCTCTGTTTTCCCCCGGGTCACAGGGCTAGAATCCTGCAAAGGGTGGGCCCGGACGTTCTTTTACGTCCGGAACAAGGGCACCGAAGATTTGATCCGGTTGCTCCCCTATACACCGGTTCCGCCGAACCCGGATCTGTGGGACGCCGTTCCCAGGAAACCTACGGCCCTGGCCAACCAAGTGAACAAAAGGTTCGCGGAGCTGAAGGAGCTCGGGTTGCGCAACGAGGATGCAATGATCACTTTCGTGCGCAACCGAATCTCCCCTCTCTAGAAGCGCACCCACAAGGTGTGCCATATGAGCTACGGCCGCGATCCCAACCGGACTTCATCTTTCAAACTGAACAACACGGAGATTTTTCGCCGAGTTAAGGCTCTCTTCACCACTCACAAGGACTTCTCCTCTGACTGGACTTGGGGGATTGAGCATTTCTGCCGTGACCGGCTTCCTCCCGCGGTAAGTTTCATATTGCAAACTTACCCCGGACTAATCACATGTCTATTATTGTTGCATTTTGACTCGTTTGTTTACTCTTCTCCCCAGCTATTCCTTCAGTAGACGCTCGAGGACGGCACCGATCCGACCCTTAAGTGGGCACCGGACCGGGTGACTTCGGACGAGGAGGAGCCGGACCAAGAGATGTTTCTCCCCATGACCGACGCCACGAAACGACCCACGGGTAACTTCTCTTCTGCTAGAGATTGGCCCGATGATGAAGATTACTCGGATATCGAGATAATTAAACCCTTTGAGGCTGTTCCCCTTTCTTTTGCTTTTCTGCCATCAGCTCACCCCAGTGGTCATATCCACGAGGATCCTCCCCTCGCTACGGACGAGCCAGTTCCGGCGGCTTTGAAGAAAAAGCGCGGGGCTTCCTCAAGCTCTTCCTTCGGACCTTCCCAGCCCATTAAAAGGCGAAAGAAGGCCCCAGCACAAAGGGCTCGGAAACTCAGAGCAGCCGGAACCTCGGATGCGTAAGTCCTTCTTCCTTCTGTAACTCGTTCTTCCTTACTTCGTCGTAATTTTTCTTCTGGCGTTACTTGATTTCACAGGGCTCCGGTGGAGGTCCCTCAAAGTGGATCCAGTATCTCTTCGCATCTCCGGCCTAGCCCTTCACCCCGTCGTGACGACGAGTCACGTCCGCTGAGCCCTATTCCAGAGAGCTCTGCGGCCGCTCCGGGTCATCCTGGAGCGGGGGGAACCGGCTCAGCCGGAGGAACGGCACCCACCACCTCGGCAACGCCACAACTAGCAGCCACTAAGGCTACCTCGACTTCAGCATCCGTTCTAGTACCAGCAGCCAAACCAGCACAATCTCCAACTCCGGCATCAGCACCCACTCCGGCTGTGAAAACATCAGCGCCGGCACCAAGTCCAGCCACGAGAGTACTAGCGCCCAGTTCCTCTGCATCTTCCGAGTCCTCTCAACCTCGGCGGGGAAAAACCGCTGCCACGGCTTCTTCTTCCCAGCAAGCCAAGGGCAAGAAGATTCAAGACGCTGCCAAGCCCAGTGCTGCCGAGCCTGGGCAACGCACCCTTGAGTCCATGCTCCCCAAGAAGACATCGGCGGCAAAGGACGCACCTGCCGAGCCAACCGAAGCCCAGCAGTTGGTTCTGCACACCAGCCCCGCCCTTTCCTTGGTGGAGAGGAAGGAAGCACATGCTAAAGGTTTGGTGACGCCTCATATTCCCACAGGTGAACGGTACCTCCCGAGCCTGATGGGGTTTGTCATGAACTGGAACAAGGCCGAGGTAGTCCATGAATCTGATCAGGTGAATACCGCCGCCAAAGCCATTAACCTCGCTGGACGAATGATGGAGGTACGTCGTCTCCTTTGCAAATTGTAGATAATAACCATTAGTCCCCGAGCCTCCGGGGGAGTAACTTGTTACTCGGCCGGATGCTCTTTTATAGAACTAACGTAGCTCCATGATAACTTCGAATATGCACACACCGAAAGCCGGGTTAAGTTCCACTTGGCCCGGATTTTAGTACACTTCGAATATGCACACACCTAGAGTCGGGTTAAGTTCCACTTGGCCCGGATTTTAGTACACTTCGAACATGCACACACCTAGAGCCGGGTTAAGTTCCACTTGGCCCGGATTTTAGTACACTTCGAACATGCACACACCTAGATCCGAGTTAAGTTCCACTTGGCCTGAATTTTAGTACACTTCGAACATGCACACACCTAGAGCCGGGTTAAGTTCCACTTGGCCTGGATTTTAGTACACTTCGAACATGCACACACCTAGAGCCGGGTTAAGTTCCACTTGGCCCGGATTTTAGTACACTTTGAACATGCACTAGGCTGACTTAAGTTTCTGTATCTCTTTTAGGTGACCACCAACCGCCGAAGTGCTGAATTCCAGCGCTTGTTGGATACGCACAAAAATCTTCGCACGAAACAGGCTGCACTCATCATGGAGTACGAGAAAAGGGGTAAATTTCTTTCTTTAACGCTCCTTCATTTCCCTTCCACTTCATTTGCCAAACTGATCTGATTGTTCGGTTTCCGCAGCTGGGGTGGAAGCTGAAAACAAAATAATGCGGAAGAACTTGGAGCAGATCAAGGGTACGTCCTTCTTGTATGTTTTTACTGTGATTTTCATCATCTTACCTCCTTGGCTCGGCAAACATTCATACCTCGGCTCTGCCGGGCCAACACACGGTTTCAGCATTGCTTGAAGAAAGTGTGCATGTGCCTGACATGATGCTGCATTTTCTTGAACAAGCAGGACAGCACCAAGCCGAGCTGAAGAAGAAAGATGATGAGCTCGCCCTCCTCCGGACCAAAGACGACGAGATAGCCAAGCTCAAAGCTGAAATGGCTAAGATGAAGGCGCAGCACCAAACCGAGCTGAAAAAGGCTGGCCAGGACTACACCGAAGAACGCGAGCGCCTCAAACTCCAAAGTGCTAAGGACCGTGAGCTTCTTCAGGAAGCCGAGGTCAAACTTGAGTCGGCAAATGCTGAGATCGAGCAGCTTCGGAAGAGGCGTGAAGCTTGCACCAAGGAATTGACCCGGATTCACAGTCACATCTCACGTAACCTCTTTTCCTTTATCCGCTTTATTTCTCCGGGTTACTTCATATGCTTTGTTTTCTCAACTTTTGTCCTTTGCCTCGTTTCCCAGGTCATTTTCCAGAGGGTACTGCCACTGCAAGTGCTGCTGTCACCAATTTCCGCCGAGAAAGGGGTACTCCGGTCGCTCGTGAGGGTGAGAGCATTCCCTTTGACACGGAGGACCTGTTGGCCAACCTGTCATCTCGCGTGGAAATCATCAAGAACTACGGCAGGGACCTCCTCGATGTTTCAGTCCGGGTCTTCAACGTTTTCTGGCCCGTCGATGATGCTCCGGAAAGAGTCACATAGCTTGCTGAAAGGCTTTCGGAAATCGAGACCCAGCTCGACCTCTGGCGAGAGTCCGCTAGACGTGTTGCAACCGATACTGTCCTTCACCATATTTTGACGTGGTACGAGAAGATAGATCTCAGCCTCCTCACACGCCTGTGCACCGGGTCCAAATGGACAGATGATCCGGAGTGGGTAGCTCGGTGCCAGGCTTGCGCTCACAGCCTCATCGAATATGCCCCCATTCATGAATGGACTGAGGGTCCGAGCTTCCTGGAAGTCGCAGGTGAAGAGGAAGTTGAAAATGTTGAAGATGTTTCGGGTGAAGACAAAGAGGACACTGCCTCGGATATCGAAGAGGGCGACGATGATGCCGAACTTCCTCCCGCTGCTCCTTAAGTAAAAACACTTGAAAATTTGTGAGATCCCCGGTATGCCGGGTGGAATTGTATTCCAAACACATGTGATATTTTGCTACTAAGTACTTATGCCGGATTAACTTGGCCGTAGTCCCCGAGTTTCTTTTTCCTGTTCGTTCAATCTTTTGGCTCGGATCGTGTCTACCTTGATTCGGTTTTACAACTTACGAATCCGAGCTTGAAAAATTGTCTTAACAATACTGGGAAACTTTTAGACTTAGCTCCAAAAATAAAACGGCACAATAGCTTGAAAATAAATACAGGGTTAGTCCAAAAACAAACGTTGGCTCGAATAAATTCTTTTCCTTAGTCGTTTTTCATGTGCTATGCAATTCCAAACTTGTTCTCTTGCTTGCCATGAAGCCAATTCTTGTTGGACAGCAGCAAGTCGAAGAGTTGGGTTTTTGGTGCTCACACACTACTAATCCGAGCTAAGTAGACTAACTTACTCCAACTGACGCACAGAAAATAACAAACATTATTAAGGCAGTCCCCGAGTTACTGCTGGAGGTGCCAACATTTCATTGATAAGCTCATTGCCGACATACATACCAACATATGAGATAACCCGGATACACACACTTCTTAGCTAGGTGTAGAAAGGCCGAAGTAGAGCTATGTTCCATGGTCGCTTGGATTCCTCTCCAGACCTGTCCGCCTTGTTCTTTTCTTGTGGCTTTGCATCTATAAGATAGTAAGAATCGTTGTGCAATGCTTTGCTCACGATGAACGGCCCTTCCCATGGGGGGATAATTTATGCATTCCAGTAGTACGTTGTACCAACCGGAGCACCAGATCGCCTTCCCGAAAGACTCGGGGGCACACTTTCGGGCTATGATAGCGTCGGAGATTTTGCTGATATATGGCGGATCTGGACAGTGCCAGTTCTCTCGCTTCTTCTAGCAGATCAACATCATTTTGCCGGGCTTCTTGCACTTTGGCTTCTGTGTATTGGGTGACCCTAGGCGAATCATGCTCTATGTCGGCTGGTAATACAGCTTCTACCCCATATACCAGAAAGAACGGCGTATAGCCTGTTGATCGATTTGGAGTTGTTCTTAAACTCCACAGTACCACTGGTAGTTCTTCTATCCAGCACCCCGCTGATCTTTGCAGCGGCTCAATGAGCCGGGGTTTTATCCCGGATAATACTAATCCGTTGGATGTTTCCACTTTCCCGTTCGATGCGGGGTGGGCTACCGAAGCTATGTCAAGACGGATCCTCTTATCCTGGCAGAAACGAGCAAATGCTCCTTCCGCAAAATTTGTGCCATTATCAGTTATGATACTGTGTGGATAACCGTACCTCAAGATGATATCTTTGAGAAACGTTACGGCCGTAGCTCCATCACCTTTTCTTATAGGCTTTACCTCAATCCACTTCGTAAACTTTTCCACCATTACCAGAATGTGAGTCATATTTCCCTTTGCTGGTTTGAACGGGCCAACCATATCCAAGCACCATACGGCAAATGGCCAAGTGATTGGGATGGTCTTGAGTTCCGACATTGGCATATGTGTCTTGGTAGCATACCTCTGACAACCATTACATTTTCTCACTAGATCTTCTGCTTGCTCTAAGGCATTTGGCCAGTAGAATCCGTGTCGGAAAGCTTTTGCTACCAAGGCTCGGGATGAGGCGTGATGCCCGCATTCCCCCTGATGTATATCTCGGATGATTTCAAGCCCTTCTTCCAGGTCAACACACCGCTGGAGGACATTGGTCACGCTTCTTTTGTATAACTCGGAATTGATGATCGTGTAGGCCTTTGCCCTCCTCTGTGTTTGCCTGGACAGCACCTCCTCAGTGGGTAACGTTCCATCCTTTAGGAATTGAAATATAGGCAGTGCCCAAGCCGGTATTGGCCGCACGGGGAACACGTCCTCGTCTATCTCCATCTGATCCACCGGCATAACTTCAACCGGACCATACTGAGCAGTCCCCGGGTCTTGCGAGGCGGTCCCCGGGTTTTGCGAAGCAGTCCCCGGGTTTTGCGCACCACTTCCTGTGTCAACGTCCATGGGCACAATTCCGGATTCTGTGTCCTCCGGGACGTAGATTGACTTGGACTACGGGGATGGCCTGATGGATGGTTTCTTGAGGTGCTCTAATGCTACACCTGGTGGAATTGCTTGTCTGGTTGACCCGAGCTTCGACAGCATGTTGGCAGCCTCATTTTCCACCCAGGGTACATGATGAAATTCACATCCCTCAAAGTAACCAGAGATCTTCTGCACATGAAATCTGTATAGTGCCATGTTTGGATCAAGGGCGTCCCACACTTCGGACACTTGTTGCACCACCAAATCCGAGTCGCCAAAGCATATAATTCGACGTATACCAATCTCTTTTGCTACCTTGAGCCCATGCACAAGTGCTTCATACTCAGCGACATTGTTTGATGCGGTGAAGTGGATCTGCAGCACATATTTCAACTGGTCCTTCTTCGGCGATGTGAGTACAACTCCGGCACCTAGCCCGGTTTTGGTCTTTGATCCGTCAAAGTGCATCCGCCAATAGTTCGGATCCGGAAGCGGTGGTTCGTACTGTACCTCGGCCCAGTCCACAAAAAAGTCCACCACAGCCTGAGACTTGATGGCTTCTCTCCGGTCATATTGCGGAGCATAAGGAGCTAGCTCAATTGCCCATTTTGCAATTCTGCCGCTTGCCTCCTTGTTACTCATTATCTCGGATATGGGGGCCTCACATATGACCCGGATGGGATGCTCCTCAAAGTAGTGCTTCAGTTTCTTGGCGGCCATGTACACGCCATAAGCCACTTTCTAATAATGTGGGTAGTTCTGCTTTGAGGTTGACAACACTTCGCTCAAATAATACACCAGCCTTTGCACCAACTTACCTTCCTCATCGCGCTCCACCACTACCACTGCACTTACAACTCGGTTGGTTGCGGCTATATAGAGCAACATTGGCTCCTTTGATAGTGGTGAGGCTAGCACTGGTGCCGTGGCTAACATTTTCATTAGGTTAGCAAAGGGTTCATCAGCTTGCGGTGTCCAAATGAACTTATCCGACTTTTTCATGAGTTGGTAAAGAGGCAAAGCCTTTTCTCCCAACCGACATACAAACCGACTTAACGAGGCGAGGCAACCTGTGAACTTCTGGACATTGTTAAGACACTTCGGCAGTTCCATTCGTTCGATGGCCCGGATTTTGGTTGGATTAACCTCGATACCTCGGCTGGAGACGAGAAAACCGAGCAATTTTCCAGCCGAGACACCGAAGGTGCATTTTTCCGGGTTAAGTTTCATCCGGAACCTTTTTAGGTTTGCAAACGTTTGCCTGATATCGTCAAGGAGCGTTTTGCTTTCCTTGGTCTTGATAACCACATCATCCACGTACACCTGCACATTTTGACCTATTTGGTCATGCAAACATTTTTGCATACACCTCTGGTACGTTGCCCCTCCATTACGTAAACCAACGGCATGGTGCGATAGAAATAAGCCCCATACGGGGTAATAAACGCAGTCTTTATTTGATCATCCGGATTCAGAGGTATCTGGTGGAAACCAGAATAAGCATCAATGAAAGACAACAGTTCACATCCAGCAGTTGAGTCTATGACCTGATCTATTCTTGGCAGTGGAAATGGGTCTTTTGGACACGCCTTGTTCAGGTTCGTGTAATCGATGCACATGTGCCAGACCACTGCCACGTTCGTATCATCTTTCTTCTTTTCCACCAGCACCGGATTAGACAGCCAATCCGGGTAAAGAACTTCCATGATAAATCCTGCAGCTAGCAACCGGGCTATCTCATCCCCAATGACTTTCCTCCTATCTTCGGAGAAGCGGCGGAGAGGTTGCTTCACCGGCTTGGCTCCGGGTCTCACATACAAAGAGTGCTCGGCCAACTCCCTCGGAACACCTTGCAAGTCTTATGTGGACCAAGCAAAAATGTCCCGATTCTCACGGAGGAAGCTGACAAGCTCGCTTTCCTATTTATCACTTAGCCCGGCACCAATTGTTACGGTGCACTCTGGGAACATGTGATCAACGGGAACCTTCTTGGTATCTTTCGTAGCCTGGAAGGAGACAATTCCATGCGGGTTACTCAGCGCTGGCATATACTGCTGCGCGGACTGAGCCAATGCCGCCACCTCTTGAATTTTTCTTTTTTCCTGCGCGATCACAAGTGACTCGGCTAAGTTTGATCCGGCCGACGCACACTCCATCGAACGTCGGAAGTCCCCAGCAATGGTAATCACTCCGTTTGGTCCGGGCAATTTCATCTTCAAGTAGCTGATATGACAACTTGCCATGAACTTGTTCAGCGCTGGCCTTCCGAGCAACGCATGATACGCGCTTTCTAAGTTCACCACATCGAACTCCAGATTTTCAGTTCGGCAATTGTCCCTCGTGCCGAACAAGACGTCGACCCGGACCTTGCCTATGGGCTCGCAAGAAATGTCGGGCACAATGCCATGGAAAGTTGTCCTCGTGGCCTGGAGCATGTTCTCCGAGATACCCAACTTGCGCATTGTGTCCGCATACATGATATTTATGCTACTGCCGTTGTCGATCAATACCTTTGAGAACCTTACGTTAATGCTAGGCCCAATGAACGTAGGATCCAGCACCAACACATACGAACCAGGGCTCGGCATGAGCTTGGGATGATCCCTAATGCTCCAGGTGATTTCCTGATCGGACCAAGGCATGTACCTCGTCACTGCCGGCATTACCGCATTCACCTCCATATGCCTACGCTGCAAGAGGAGGAAGAAGCCCTGTTGTTAAGTTTCATGAGGGCCTAGCATTAACGTAAGGTTCAGGAAATCACGGCAGATGCCATGTATAGGCTAAAGGTGGGGACTGATACTCGCTAGGGGAATCCAGGGAGGGATAGTGAAGTGATTCTCCACACAACAGCTTGTATTGATTTACTTCCAAGGTTACAAGTGCTCCTAGAGCTTTATTGGCGAGAGGAGGAAGAAGGAGCTCTCTTACTCTCACCCACAGATCTCACTTGAAACCCTAGACCTTAACAGAATCGTACAGAGACCAAACAGCCAACCGATCAACCGATCAACCCCTTCTACAGAAGCCCTAGCCCCCCTTTTATAGGGGAGGCTCGGTTTCTGCCTAGGGCATACGTGGAGGCATATTCCTAAGAATATGCCTCCTCCCAAAGAGGTAAGACGACTGGGGTGCTTTTCCCCCCGCGTCACACATGCTTTAGCTACGTGAGCCACTGTGGCGCCCTCGTCAGCTGACACGGGCGTCGTCATGCTTGTCGGCCACGCCTCGGTGGTCCTGTCCTTGCCCGCTTCGCTCAGGCAGTGCGTACCGGGGCTCCTTTGGACCAGCGAGATTCCTTCCTTCTCCTAGAAGCTTGCTGTGACCCGGATGATGGTTCATCCGGCCACACCCTTTCCTGCATACAGGTAAAACATACACTTCCAACTTAACGCTTAAGTAGGATGAAGCCTAGTTAGGCGAACGCCCCCAGGTCCGGATTACCCCGTGGTTCGGCCTGCCTTGAGGTGACCCGGCCAGCATCTGCTTTGGCCTTGCCGAACCTCGGCTAACTCGGCCTTTATACCCCGGCGTGACCCTACCCGGGGGTATCCCCCCAACATTTTTGCAAGGAACACACATGCAATGACACTGGTGGGTCCATGTGGTTTAGGAAAAGAACATACATGCAATGACTCTGGTGGTGGTTTATGAAAGGAACCCACATGCAATGACTCTGGTGGATCCATGTGGTTTAGGAAAGGAACACACATGCAATGACACTGGTGGATCCATGTGGTTTAGGAAAGGAACACACATGTAATGACTCTAGTGGCGGTTTAGGAAAATAAGACACATGTAATGACTCTGATGGTGGTTTGGATAAAGAACACACATGAAATCACTCTGGTGGATCCATGTGGTGTAGGAAAAGAACACACATGAAATGACTCTGGTGGTGGTTTAGAAAAAGAAGACACATGCAATGACTCTGGTGGTGGTTTAGGAAAAGAACACGCATGCAATGACTCTGGTGGATCCATGTGGTTTAGGGAAAAGAATACACATACAGTGACTCTAGTTGTGGTTTAGTAAATGAAGACACATGGAATGACTCTAGATGTGGTTTAGGAAAGGAACACACATGGAATGACACTAGTGGATCCATGTGGTTTAGGAAATGAACACACATGGAATGGCTTTGGTGGATCCATGTCGTTTATGAAAGGAACACACATACAATGACTCTGGTGGATCCATGTGGTTTAGCAAAAGAACACACATGCAATGACTCTAGTGGTGGTTTAGGAAAAGAAGACACATGCAATGACTCTAGTGGTGGTTTAGGAAAAGGGCACACATGCAATGCCACTGGTGGATCCATCTGGTTTAGGAAAGGAACACACATGTAATGACTCTGGTGGTGGTTTAGGAAAGGAACACACATGCAATGACACTGGTGGATCCATGTGGTTTAGGAAAAGAACACACATGCAATGACTCTAGTGGTGGTTTAGGAAAGGAACACACATGCAATGACTCTAGTGGATCCATGTGGTTTAGGAAAGGAACACACATGCAATGACACTGGTGGATCCATGTGGTTTAGGAAAGGAAAACACATGCCATGACTCTAGTGTCGGTTTACGAAAATAAGACACATGTAATGACTCTGGTGGTGGTTTGGGAAAAGAACACACATGAAATGACTCTGGTCGATCCATGTGGTGTAGGAAAAGAACACACATGCAATGACACTGGTCGATCCATGTGGTTTAGGAAAAGGACACACATGCAATGACTGTGGTGGTGGTTTAGGAAAAGAAGACACATGCAATGACTCTGGTGGTGGTTTAGGAAAAGAACACACATGCAATTGCACTGATGGATCCATGTGGTTTAGGAAAACAAGACACATGCAATGCCTCTGGTGGGGGTTTAGGAAAGGAACACACATGCAATGATACTCGTGATCTATGCGGTTTAGGAAAAGAACACACATGCAATGACTCTGGTGGATCCATGTGGTTTAGGAAAGGAACACACATGCAATGATTCTGGTGGATCCATGTGGTCTATGAAAGCAACACACATGCAATGACACTAGTGGATCCATGTGGTTTAGGGAAAAGAACACACATACAATGACTCTAGTGGTGGTTTAGGAAATGAAGTCACATGCAATGACTCTAGATGTGGTTTAGGAAAGAAACACACATGTAATGACACTAGTGGATCCATGTGGTTTAGGAAATGAACACACATGGAATGGCTCTGGTGGATCCATGTGGTTTATGAAAGGAACACACATGCAATGACTCTGGTGGATCCATGTGGTTTAGCAAAAGAACACACATGCAATGAATCTAGTGGTGGTTTAGGAAAAGAAGACACATGCAATTACTCTAGTGGTGGTTTAGGAAAAGGGCACACATGCAATGCCACTAGTGGATCAATCTGGTTTAGGAAAGGAACACACATGCAATGACTCTGGTGGTGCTTTAGGAAAGGAAGACAGATGCAATGACTCTGGTGGATCCATGTGGTTCAGGAAAAGAAGACACATGCAATGAAAGTGGTGAGTCCATGTGGTTTAGGAAAGGAACACACATGCAATGACTCTAGTGGTGCTTTAGGAAATGAAGATACATGTAATTACTCTAGTGGATCCATGTTGTTTAGGATAAGAACACACATGCAATGACACTAGTGGATCCATGTGGTTTAGGAAAGGAACACACATGCCATCACTCTAGTGGTGGTTTAGGCAAAGAAGACACATGCAATGACTCTGGTGGTGGTTTAGGAAAATAACACACATGCAATGATTCTGGTATATCCATGTGTTTTGGGAAAATAACACATATGCAATGACTGTGGTGTTGGTTTAGGATAGGAACACACATGCAATGACTCTGGTGGTGGGTTAGGAAAAGAACACGCATGCAATGACTATTGTGGTCGTTTAGGAAAATAACACACATGAAATGACTATATTGGTGATTTAGGAAAGGAACACACATGCAATGACACTACTGGATCCATGTGGTTTAGTAAAAGAACACACATGAAATGACTCTCGTGGATCCATGTGGTTTAGGAAAGGAAGACACATGCAATGCCTCTGTTCTCTCCATGTGGTTTAGGAAAGGAACACACATGTAATAACTTTTGTGGATCCATGTGGTTTTTGCAAGGAACACACATGCAATGACACTGGTGGATCCATGTGGTTTAGGAAAAGAACACACATGCAATGACTCTGGTGGTGGTTTAGGAAAGAAACACACATGCAATGACTCAGTGGATCCATGTGGTTTAGGAAAAGGAACACACATGCAATGACTCTGGTGGATCCATGTGGTTTAGGAAAGGAACACACATGCAATGACACTGGTGGATCCATGTGGTTTAGGAAAGGAACACACATGCAATGACTCTAGTGGCGGTTTAGGAAAATAAGACACATGTAATGACTCTGGTGGTGGTTTGGATAAAGAACACACATGAAATCACTCTGGTGGATCCATGTGGTGTAGGAAAAGAACACACATGCAATGAGTCTAGTGGTGGTTTAGGGAAAGAAGACACATGCAATGACATTGGTCGATCCAAGTGGTTTAGGAAAAGGACACAGATGCAATGACTCTAGTGGTGGTTTAGGAAAAGAAGACACATGCAATGACTCTGGTGGTGGTTTAGGAAATGAACACACATGCAATGACTCTGGTGGATCCATGTGGTTTAGGAAAAGAAGACACATGCAATGAATCTGGTGGATCCATGTGGTTTAGGAAAGGAACACACATGCAATGACACTGGTGGATCTATGCGGTTTAGGAAAAGAACACACATGCAATGACTCTGGTGGATCCATGTGGTTTAGGAAAGGAACACACATGCAATGATTCTGGTGGATCCATGTGGTTTATGAAAGCAACACACATGCAATGGCACTGGTGGAAACATGTGGTTTAGGAAAATATCATACATGTAATGACTCTGGTGGTGGTTTACGAAAGGAATGGACACGCAATGACACTGGTGGATCCATGTGGTTTAGGGAAAAGAACCCACATACAATGACTCTAGTGGTGGTTTAGGAAATGTAGACACATGCAATGACTCTAGATGTGGTTTAGGAAAGTAACATACATGCAATGACACTAGTGGATCCATGTGGTTAAGGAAAGGAAGACACATGCAATGGCTCTGGTGGATCCATGTCGTTTATGAAAGGAACACACATGCAATGACTCTGGTGGATCCATGTGGTTTAGCAAAAGAACACACATGCAATGACTCTAGTGGTGGTTTAGGAAAAGAAGACACATGCAATGACTCTAGTGGTGGTTTAGGAAAAGGCCACACATGCAATGCCACTGATGGATCCATCTGGTTTAGGAAAGGAACACACATGCAATGACTCTGGTGGTGGTTTAGGAAAGGAAGACAGATGTAATGACTCTGGAGGATCCATGTGGTTTAGGAAAAGAACACATATTCAATGACAGTGGTGGTTTCATGTGGTTTAGGAAAGGAACACACATGAAATGACTCTATTGGTGCTTTAGGAAATGAAGATACATGTAATTACTCTGGTGGATCCATGTTGTTGAGGATAAGAACACGCATGCAATGACACTTGTGGATATATGTGGTTTAGGAAAGGAACACACATGCAATCACTCTAGTGGTGGTTTAGGAAAAGAAGACACATGCAATGACTCTGGTGGTGGTTTAGGAAAAGAACACACATGCAATGAGTCTCGTATATCCATGTATTTTGGGAAAAGAACACACATGCAATGACTGTGGTGGTGGTTTAGGACAGGAACACACATGCAATGACTCTGGTGGTGGGTTAGGATCAGAACACACATGCAATGACTCTTGTGGTGGTTTAGGGAAATAACACACATGAAATGACTATATTGGTGGTTTAGGAAAGGAACACACATGCAATGAAACTAGTGGATCCATGTGGTTTAGTAAAAGAACACACATGAAATGACTCTGGTGGATCCATGTGGTTTAGGAAAGGAACACACATGCAATGCCTCTGGTCTCTCCATGTGGTTTAGCAAAGGAGCACACATGTAATGACTTTTGTGGATCCATGTGGTTTTTCCAAGGAACACACATGCAATCACACTGGTGGATCCATGTGGTTTAGGAAAAGAACACACATGTAATGACTCTAGTGGTGGTTTAGGAAAGGAACACACATGCAATGACTAGTGGATCCATGTGGTTTAGGAAAGGAACACTATACTAGGAAAACGGCTATAGGTAATACGCACATCCGTGGCGCACGTGCTAGTGGTGCCCCACGGCTAAAATAGGCGTGGCGCACTGCCGAGAGGTGCCCTACGGATAACTGGCATAACCGTGGCGCACATAGCGGTGGTGCGCCATGGCTATGTGTGGGCCAGGGAAGAGGTGGACGCAGGCCACTTACCCGTAGGGCACCATAGAGTGGTGCGCCACGGGTATGCAACCTACCCGTAGGGCACCGTATAGTGGTGCCCCACGGGTATGAAACATACCCGTAGGGCACCACATGTGGTGCCCTACGGGTTAGTATGTTGCCTATGTTTCCCAACTCCGCCCCCCCCGGGATCGCCTTTTTAACCTTGCAAAAAATAAAATAAAATGAAAAACACTTCAAATTTAAAAATCCTTTGACATATAGGTAGGTAATGTGGTCTAGTTTGTAGGAAAATTAACA
>CAJUXJ010002366.1:0-18243 GCA_910589775.1 Avena eriantha
AACACACACGCAATGCCATTGGTTGATCCATGTGTGGTTTGTGAAAAGAATACACATGCAATGACTCTAGTGGGTCCATATGTGGTTTGTGAAAGAACAAACATGCAATGACTCTAGTGGATCCATATATGGTATGTGGAAAGAACACACATGCAATGACTCAAGTGGGTCCATGTGTGGTTTGTGAAAAGAACACACATGCAATGACTCAGGGGGATCCATGTGTGGTTTGTGGAAAGAACACACATGCAATGAACACTGGTGGATCCATATGTGGTTTGTGGAAAGAACACACATGCAATGACACTAGTTGATCCATATGTGGTTTGTGGAAAGGACACGCATGCAATGACTCAGGGGGATCCATGTGTGGTTTGTGGAAAGAACACACATGCAATGGCCACTGGTCGATCCATGTGTGGTTTGTGGAAAGAACACACATGTAATGACACTGGTGGATCCATATGTGGTTTGTGAAAAGAACACACACGCAATGACCACTGGTTGATCCATATGTGGTTTGTGGAAAGAACACACATGCAATGACACTGGTTGATCCTTGTGTGGTTTGTGGAAAGAACACATATGCAATGCCATTGGTTGATCCATATGTGGTATGTGGAAAGAACACACATGCAATGACTCTGGTGGATCATTGTGTGGTTTATGGAAACAACACACATGCAATGCCATTGGTTGATCCATGTGTGGTTTGTGAAAATAATACACATGCAATGACTCTAGTGGGTCCATATGTGGTTTGCGAAAAGAACACACATGCAATGACTAGTGGATCCATATGTGGTTTGTGGAAAGAACACACATGCAATGACTCAATTGGGTCCATATGTGGTTTGTGAAAAGAACACACATGCAATGACTCAGGGGGATCCATGTGTCGTTTGTGGAAAGAACACACATGCAATGAACACTGGTGGATCTATATGTGGTTTGTGGAAAGAACACACATGCAATGACACTGGTGGATCCATATGTGGTTTGTGAAAAGAACACACATGCAATAACTCTAGTGCTGGTTTTAGTACAAGAACACACATGCAATGACTCTAGTGGGTCCATATGTGGTTTGTGAAAAGAACACACATGCAATGACTCTAGTGTATCCATATGTGGTTTCTGGTAAATAACACACATGCAATGAACACTAGTGGATCCATAAGTGGTTTGTGGAAAGAACACACATGCAATGAATCTAGTGCTGGTTTTAGTATAAGAACACACATGAAAAGAACACACATGCAATGACTCTTGTGAATCCATATGTTGTTTGTGCAAAGAACACACATGCAATGACACTGGTTGATCCATATGTGGTGTCGTGGTGGTGTCACGGCAGATGCCATGTATAGGCTAAAGGTGGGGACTAATACTCGCTAGGGGAATCCAGGGAGGGATAGTGAAGTTATTCTCCACACAAGTGCTTGTATTGATTTACTTCCAAGGTTACAAGTGCTCCTAGAGATGTATGGCGCGAGGAGGAAGAAGGAGCTCTCGTACTCTCACCCACAGATCACACCTGAAACCCTAGCCCAAAACTGAATCGCAGAGAGACTAACCCCTTCTACAGAAGCCCTAGCCCCCCTTTTATAGGGGAGGCTCGGTTTTTGCCTAGGGCATACGTGGAGGCATATTCCTAAGAATATGCCTCCTCCCAAAGTGGTAAGCCGACCGGGGTGCTTTTTCCCCCGCGTCACACATGCTTTAGCTACGTGAGCCACTGTGGCGCCCTCGTCAGTTGACACGGGCGTCGTCACGCTTGTCGGCCACGCCCCGGTGGTCCTGTCCTTGCTCGCTTCGCTCAGGCAGTGCGTACCGGGGCTCCTTTTGACCAGCGAGATTCCTTCCTTCTCCTAGAAGCTTGCTATGACCCGGATGATGGTTCTTCCGGCCACACCCGTTCCTGCATACAGGTAAAACATGTACTTCCAACTTACTGCTTAAGTCGGATGAGACCTAGTTAGGCGAACGCCCCCAGGTACGGATTACCCTGTGATTCGGCCTGCCTTGAGGTGACCCGGCCAGCATCTGCTTTGGCCTTGCCAAACCTCGGCTAACTCGGCCTTTATACCCTGACGTGACCCTACCCGGGGGTATTCCCCCAACATTAGTCCCCGAAGCTGGTGTGGTCTTAGCTTCCTTGGCCGCTAAGGCCATACCAGGTTCAAATTTGTGCCTCGGTCGTTATTGCCGAGTTACCTCTGTACCTCGGACTGCTTGGATTTACGTTCCCTTCGCACATTTCAAGTTTTCACTTGCCGGCCGGGTTACCATAGTTCCATACGGGTCTTGCTTCCTTCTCTTGTACGCTAACCCATGTGAAGGGTAATCATTATGTCGTCTTATTTTAAGGGACGGTACAGTAACCGCCGCAGTAATTGTCAATTATCACTGTGTGCGGGTCACGTCACGCCTGTCTCCTCGTTTACCGCATCAGCGCGTCACGTCATAGGACTTTCTCCACCCTGTGGCCCTCCGTGTGGCTCCTCACTGATTGGCCCGGACGGGTGATACACGGCCACAGCGTGTGGCCGGTCCACAGGGTGCGATCCCACTCAGCCCTGATGAGAGTGGTTAAATAGCAGAGGGGTGCGTCCCTTAGGATTTTTCCCTTCCGCGGCCCTCTGCCCGCTGCTATTCTTCTTCCTCTTCCTCGCAACCGCGCCACCGCCAGCATCACCAAAAAGTAGCGTCGCCGCCGTGCTTCTTCGTCGCACCGTCGCGTCGCCGCCACCGCGACGCGAATTTCTCGCAATGGGTCCGCGCCAGTCCCGGCACTGTCCCTCGCCGCCTCCAGTGCCAGCGAGGGCCTCGAGGACCAGATGACTGAAGAGGAGCTCATTGCTGAGCAGGAGATGGAAGAAGACGTCGCGGCGGCGGACCGCGGCGCGTGGGCCGGCTCCTGGGTCTGCTAGGATGACCTGGACTGGCTCTACCGGACCAGACGCATCCCGGCCAGCATCGCCGCGCGTCTTCCTTCCAACGAACTGGCCCTCTCACCCAATCCGGGCGAGTTTGTCGTATTTCTGTCCCATTTCCAACGGGGCTTCGGCTTGCCGGTGAGTGATTTTTTCCAGGACTGGCTCGATACGTACCAACTCTAGCCACACCACCTTCCAGCCAACGCCATCACCTCTCTTTCTGCCTTTGCTTCTATGATCGAAGGCTACGCCGGACTATGGCCCACGAAAGAGCTATGGATCCGGTTCTTCAGCCTTCGTCGCAACGTCATTCCCAACATCCACGCTGATCCGGAGGACAAGCGACTCACTCAATTTGGAGCGGCCTCCATTTCACCCCGGCGATTTTCTGTTTTTCCCCGGGTCACCGGGCTAGAGTCCTACAAAGGATGGGCCCGGACCTTCTTCTATGTCCAGAACACGGGCACCGAAGATTTGATCCGGTTGCTTCCCTACACTCCGGGTCCACCTAACCCGGACCTGTGGGATGTGATCCCAAGAAGCCCACAGCCTTGGCCAACCAAGCGAGCAAAAGATTCGTAGAACTGAAGGGGCTCGGGCTATGCAACGAGGACGCCATGATCACCTTTGTGCGTAACCGAATCTCATCCCTCCAGAAGCGCACCCACAAGGTGTGCCACATGAGCTACGGCCGCGATCCTAACCAGACCTCATCCTTCGAGCTGACCAACTCGGAGATTTATCGCCGGGTTAAGGCTCTCTTCACCACTCACAAGGATTTTTCCACTGATTGGTCTTGGGGGATAGAGCATTTCTGCCATGACCGGCTTCCTCCCACGGTAAGTTTCATGCTGCAAACTTAACCCGGACTAATTACATGTCGTCTATTGTTGCAATTTTTTACTCTTTTGTTCGCTCTTTTCCTCAGCAATTCCTTCAGCAGACCCTTGAGGACGGCACCGATCCGTCTCTTAAGTGGGCGTCGGACCGGGAGACTCTGGATGAAGAAGAGCCGGACCAGGAGATGTTCCTCCCTATGACTGACGCCACGAAACGACCCACGGGTAAATCCTCTTCTATTAGAGATTGGCCCGATGATGAAGATGACTCGGAAATCGAGGTGATTGAACCTTTTGAGGCTGTCCCCCTTTCTTTTGCTTTTTCGCCATCAGCTCACCCCGGTGGTCATATTCACGAGGATCCTCCCCTCGCTACGGGCGAGCCTGTTCCGGTGGCCACGAAGAAAAAACGTGGGGCTTCTTCGAGTTCTTCCTCCAGACCGTCTCAGCCCGTTAAAAGGCGAAAGAAATCCGGGGACAAGACTGCCCCCAAACCAGCAGGCAAGGCCCCAGCACGAAGGGCTCGGAAACCCAAAGCGGCCGAAACCTCGGATGAGTAAGTCCTTCTTTCTTCTGCAACTCGTTCTTCCTCACTTCGTCGTAAGTTTTTCTTCTGACGTTATTTGATTTCACAGTGCTCCGGTGGAGGTCCCTCAAAGTGGATCCAACATCTCTTCACCTCTCCGGCCTAGCCCTTCACCCCGTCGCGACGACGAGTCACATCCGCTGAGCCCTATTCCAGAGGGCTCTGCGGCCGCTCCGGGTCATCCTAGAGCGAGGGGAACCGGCCCAGCCGGAGCAACGGCACCCACCACCTCGGCAACGCCACAACCAGCAGCCACTAAGGCTACCTCGACTCCAGCATCCGCTCCAGTACTAGCAGCCAAACCAGCACCATCTCCAACTCTGGCATCAGCACCCACTCCGGCTGCGAAAACATCAGCGCAAGTACTAAGTCCAGCAACAAGAGTACCAGCGCCCAGTTCCTCTGCATCTTCCGAATCTTCTCAATCTCTAAAAACCGCTGCTACGGCTTCTTCGTCCCAGCAAGCCAAGGGCAAGAAGATTCAAGACGCTGCCAAGCCCAGTGCTGCCAAGCCTGGGCAACGTACCCTCATATCGATGCTTCCTAAGAAAGCACCTGCGGCAAAGGACGCGCCTGCTGAGCCAACCGAAGCCCAGCAGTTGGTTTTGCACACCAGCCCCGCCCTTGCCTCGGTGGAGAGGAAGGAAGCACATGCAAAAGGCTTGGTGACGCCCCATATGCCCACGGGTGAACGGTATCCTCCGAGCCTGATGGAATTTGTCATGAACTGGAATAAGGCAGAGGTAGTCCAGGAATCTGATCTCCTGGAAAAGTTCGGCCCCGCCGAGTTTTCCGCTCAGATGAATACCGCCGCGAAGGCAATTAACCTTGCTGGGTGAATGATGGAGGTACGTTGCTTCTCCTTTGCAAATTGTAGATAATAACCATTAGTCCCCGAGCCTCCGGGGGAGTAACTTGTTACTCGGCCGGATGCTCTTTTATAGAACTAATGTAGCTCCCTGATAACTTCGAACATGCGCACACCTAGAGCCGGGTTAAGTTCCACTTGGCCCGGATTTTAGTACACTTCGAACATGCACACACCTAGAACCGGGTTAAGTTCCACTTGGCCCGGATTTTAGTACACTTTGAACATGCACACACCTAGAGCCGGGTTAAGTTCCACTTGTCCCGGATTTTAGTACACTTTGAACATGCACACACCTAGAGCCGGGTTAAGTTCCACTTGGCCCGGATTTTAGTACACTTCGAACATGCACACACCTAGAGCCGGGTTAAGTTCCACTTGGCCCGGATTTTAGTACACTTCGAACATGCACACACCTAGAGCCGGGTTAAGTTCCACTTGGCCCGAATTTTAGTACACTTCGAACATGCACACACCTAGAGCCGGGTGAAGTTCCACTTGGCCCGGATTTTAGTACACTTCGAATATGCACTAGGCTGACTTAAGTTTGTGTATCTCTTTTAGGTGACCACCAACCGCCGAAGTGCTGAATTCTAGCGCTTATTGGATACGCACAAAAATCTTCGCACGAAACAGGCTGCACTCATCGCGGAGTACGAGAAAAGGGGTAAATTTCTTTCTCAACCTTTCCTCAATTTTCTTCAACTTTGTTTACCGAACTAATCTGATTGTTCGGTTTCCGCAGCTGGAGTGGAAGCTAAAAACAAGATAATGCGGAAGAACTTGGAGCAGATCAAGGGTACGTCCTTCTTGTCTGTCTTTACCGTGGTTTTCATCAGCTTTCCTCCTTGGCTCGGCAAACATTCATACCTCGGCTCTGCCGGGCCAACACACGATTTCAGCATTGCTTGAAGAAAGTGTGCATGTGCCTGACATGATGCTGTATTTTCTCGAACAAGCAGGACAGCAGCAAGCCGAGCTGAAGAAGAAAGATGATGAGCTCGCCCTCCTCTGGACCAAAGATGATGAGATAACCAAGCTCAAGGCTGAGATGGCTAAAATGAAGGCGCAACACCAAACCGAGCTAAAAAAGGCTGGCCAGGACTTCACCGAAGAACGCGAGCGCCTCAAACTCCAAAATGCTAAGGACCGTGAGCTTCTTCAGGAAGTTGAGGTCAAACTTGAGTCGGCAAATGCTGAGCTCGAGCAGCTTCGGAAGAGGCGTGAAGCTTGCATCAAGGAATTGACCCGGATTCACAGTCACATCTCACGTAATTTCTTTTCCTTTATCCGCCTTATTTCTCCGGGTTACTTCATATGCCTTGTTTTCTCAACTTTGCCCTTTGCCTTGTTTCCCAGGCCACTTTCCAGAGGGTACTGCTATTGCCAGTGCCGCTGTCGCCAATTTTCGCCGAGAAAGGGGTACTCCGGTCGCTCCTAAGGGTGAGAGCATTCCCTTTGACATGGAGGACCTGTTGGTCAGCCTGTCGTCTCACGTGGAAATCATCAAGAACTACGGCAGGGACCTCCTCGATGTAGCAGTCCGAGTCTTCAACGCCTTCTGGCCCGCCGATGATGCTCCGGAGAGAGTCACGCAGCTCGCTGAAAAACTTTTGGAAATCGAGACCCAGCTCGACCTCTGGCGAGAGTCCGCTGGACGTGCTGCAGCCGATACCATCCTTCACCACATTTTGACGTGGTATGAGAAGATAGATCTCATCCTCCTCACACGCCTGCGCACCGGATCCAAATGGACAGATGACCCGGAGTGGGTAGCTCGGCGCCAGGCTTGCGCCCACAGCCTCATCGAATATGCCCCCATTCATGAATGGACTGAGGGTCCGAGCTTCCTGGAAGTCACAGGCGAAGAGGAAGTTGAAAACGTTGAAGATGATTCGGGTGAAGACGAAGAGGACACTGCCTCGGATATCGAAGAGGGCGACGATGATGCCGAACTTCCTCCCGCTGCTCCTTCAGAAAAAACACTTGAAAATTTATGAGATCCCCGATATGCCGGGTGGAATTGTATTCCAAACACATGTGATATTTTGCTACTAAGTGTTTATGCCGGATTAACTTGGGCGTAGTCCCCGAGTTTCTTTTTCTTGTTCGTTCAATCTTTTGGCTCGGACCGTGTCTACCTTGATTCGGTTTTACAACTTACGAATCCGAGCTTGAAAAATTGTCTTAACAATACTGGGAAACTTTTAGACTTAGCTCAAAAATAAAACTATATAACAATTGGGAAATGAATACGGGGTTAGTCCGAAACATAAACGTCAGCTCGAATAAATTCTTTTCCTTAGTCGTTTTTCATGTGCTACGCAATTCCAAACTTGTTCTCTTGCTTGCCATGAAGCCAATTCTTGTTGGACAGCAGCAAGTCGAAGAGTTGGGTTTTTGGTGCTCACACATTACTAATCCGAGCTAAGTAGAATAACTTACTCCAGCTGACGCATAGAAAATAACAAACATTATTAAGGCAGTCCCCAAGTTACTGCTCGAGGTGCCAACATTTCATTGATAAGCTCATTGCCGACATACATACCGACATATGAGATAACCCGGATACATACACTTCTTAGCTAGGTGTAGAAAGGCCGAAGTAGAGCTATGTTCCATGGTCGCTTGGATTCCTCTCCAGACCTATCCGCCTTGTTCTTTTCCTGTGGCTTTGCATCTATAAGATAGTAAGAATCGTTGTGCAATGCTTTGCTCACGATGAACGGCCCTTCCCATGGGGGGGGATAATTTAGGCATTCCAGTAGTACGTTGTACCAACCGGAGCACCAGATCGCCTTCCCGAAAGACTCGGGGGCACACTTTCCGGCTATGATAGCGTCGGAGATTTTGCTGATATATGGCGGATCTGGACAGTGCTAGTTCTCTCGCTTCTTCCTGCAGATCAACATCATTTTGCCGGGCTTCTTGCACTTCGGCTTCTGTGTATTGGGTGACCCTAGGCGAATCATGCTCTATGTCGGCTGGTAATACAGCTTCTTCCACATATACCAGAAAGAACGACGTATAGCCTGTTGATTGATTCGGAGTTGTTCTTAAACTCCACAGTACCGCTGGTAGTTCTTCTATCCAGAACCCCGCTGATCTTTGCAGCGGCTCAATGAGCCGGGGTTTTATCCCGGATAATACTAATCCGTTGGATCTTTCCACTTGTCCGTTTGATGCGGGGTGGGCTACCGAAGCTACGTCCAGCCGGATCCTCTTATCCCGGCAGAAACGACCAAAAGCTCCTTCCGCAAAATTTGTGCCATTATCAGTTATGATACTGTGTGGATAACCGTACCTCAAGATGATATCTTTTAGAAACGTTATGGCCGTAGCTCCATCACATTTTCTTATAGGCTTCACCTCAATCCACTTTGTAAACTTGTCCACCATTACCAGAATGTGGGTCACATTTCCCCTTGCTGGTTTGAATGGGCCAACCATATCCAAGCACCATACGGCAAATGGCCAAGTGATTGGGATGGTCTTGAGTTCCGACATTGGCGTATGTGTCTTGGTAGCGTACCTCTGACAACCATTACATTTTCTCACCAGATCTTCTGCTTGCTCTAAGGCGTTTGGCCAATAGAATCCGTGCCGGAAAGCTTTTGCTACCAAGGCTCGGGATGAGGCGTGATGCCCGCATTCCCCCTGATGTATATCTCAGATGATTTCAAGCCCTTCTTCCGGGTCAACACACCACTGGAGGACATTGGTCACGCTTCTTTTGTATAACTCGGAATTGATGATCGTGTAGGCCTTTGCCCTCCTCTGTGTTTGCCTAGAAAACACCTCCTCAGTGGGTAACATTCCATCCTTCAGGAATTGAAATATAGGCAGTGCCCATGCCGGTATTGGCCGCATGGGGAACAAGTCCTCGTCTATCTCCATCTGATCCACCGGCATAACTTCAACCGGACAATGCTGTGCAGTCCCCGGGTCTTGCGAAGCAGTCCCCGGGTTTGCCGAAGCAGTCCCCGGGTCTTGCTCACCACTTCCTGTGTCAACGTCCATGGGCACTGCTCCGGATTCTGTGTCCTCCGGGACGTAGATTGACTCGGATTCCGGGGATGGCCTGATGGATGGTTTCTTGAGGTGCTCTAATGCCACACCTGGTGGAATTGCTTGTCTGGTTGACCCGAGCTTTGACAACATGTCGGCAGCCTCATTTTCCACCCGGGGTACATGATGAAATTCACATCCCTCAAAGTAACCAGAAATCTTCTGCACATGAAATTTGTATAGTGCCATGTTTGGATCAAGGGCGTCCCACACTTCGGACACTTGCTGCACCACCAAATCCGAATCGCCAAAGCATATGCTCCGACGTATACCAATTTCTTTTGCTACCTTGAGCCCATGCACAAGTGCTTCATACTCAGCGACATTGTTTGACGCGGTGAAGTGGATCTGCAGCACATATTTCAACTGGTCCTTCTTCGGCGATGTGAGTACAACTCTGGCACCTAGCCCGGTTTTGGTCTTTGATCCGTCAAAGTGCATTCGCCAATAGTTCAGATCAGGAAGCGGTGGTTCGTACTGCACCTCGGCCCAGTCCACAAAAAAGTCCGCCACAGCTTGAGACTTGATGGCTTCTCTCCTGTCATATTGCGGAGCATAAGGAGCTAGCTCAATTGCCCATTTTGCAATTCTGCCGCTTGCATCCTTGTTGCTCATTATCTCGGATATGGGGGCCTCACATATGACCCGGATGGCTCCTCAAAGTAGTGCTTTAGTTTCTTGGCGGCCATGTACACGCCATATGCCACTTTTTGATAATGTGGGTAGTTCTGCTTTGAGGTTGACAACACTTCGCTCAAATAATACACCGGCCTTTGCACCGACTTACCTTCCTCATCGCGCTCCACCACTATCACTGCACTTACAACTCGGTTGGTTGCGGCTATATAGAGTAACATTGGCTCCTTTGATAGTGGTGAGGCTAGCACTGGTGCCATGGCTAACATTTTCTTTAGGTGGGCAAAGGCTTCATTGGCCTGCGGTGTCCAAATGAACTTATCCGACTTTTTCATGAGTTGGTAAAGAGGCAAAGCCTTTTCTCCCAACCGACATACAAACCGACTTAACGAGGCCAGGCAACCTGTGAACTTCTGGACATCGTTAAGACACTTCGGAAGTTCCATTCGTTCGATGGCTCGGATTTTGGTTAGATTAACCTCGATACCCTGGCTGGAGACGAGAAAACCGAGCAATTTTCCAGCCGGGACACCGAAGGTGCATTTTTCCGGGTTAAGTTTCATCCGGAACCTTCTTAGGTTTGCAAACGTTTGCCTGATATTGTCAAGGAGCATTTTTCTTTCCTTGGTCTTGATAACCACATCATCCACGTACACCTGTACATTTTGACCTATTTGGTCGTGCAAACATTTTTTTCATACATCTCTGGTACGTTGCACCTGCATTACGTAAACTAAACGGCATGGTGCGATAGCAATAAGCCCCATACGGGGCAATAAACGCAGTATTTATTTGATCATCCGGATTTAGAGGTATCTAGTGGAAACCAGAATAAGCATCAATGAATGACAACAGTTCACATCCAGCAGTTGATTCTATGACCTGATCTATTCTTGGAAGCGGAAATGGGTCTTTTGGACACGCCTTGTTCAGGTTCGTGTAATCGATACACATACGCCAAACCACTGCCACGTTTGGGTCATCCTTCTTCTTTTCCACCAGCACCAGATTAGACAGCCAATCCGGGTAAAGAACTTCCATGATAAATCCTGCAGCTAGCAACCAAGCTATCTCATCTCCAATGACTTTCCTCCTATCTTCGGCGAAGTGGCGGAGAGGTTGCTTCACCGGCTTGGCTCCGGGTCTCACATTCAAAGAGTGCTCGGCCAACTCCCTCGGAACACCTTGCAAGTCCTGTGTGGACCAAGCAAAAATGTCCCGATTATCACGGAGGAAGCTGACGAGCTCGCCTTCCTATTTATCACTTAGCCCAGCACCAATTGTTACGGTGCGCTCTGGGAACATGTCATCAACGGGAACCTTCTTGGTATCTTTCGTGGCCTAGAAAGAGACAGTTCCATGCGGGTTGCTCAGCACTGACATATACTGCTGCGCGGACTGAGCCAATGCCGCCACCTCTTGAATTTTTCTTTTTTCCTACGCGATCACAAGTGACTCGGCTAAGTTTGATCCGGCCGACGCACACTCCATGGAACGTCGGAAGTCCCCAGCAATGGTAATCACTCCGTTTGGTCTGGGCAGTTTCATCTTCAAGTAGCTGATATGACAACTTGCCATGAACTTGTTCAGCGCTGGCCTTCCGAGCAATGCATGATACGCACTTTCTAAGTTCACCACTTCGAACTCCATATTTTCGGTTCGGCAATTATCCCTCGTGCCGAACAAGACGTCAACCCGGACCTTGCCTATGGGCTCGCAAGAAATGCCGGGCACAATGCCATGGAAAGTTGTCCTCGTGGCCTGGAGCATGTTCTCCGAGATACCCAACTTGCGCATTGTGTCCGCATACATGATATTTATGCTACTTTCATTGTCGATCAGTACCTTTGAGAACCTTACATTAATGCTAGGTCCAATGAAAGTAGGATCCAGCACCAACGCATACGAACCAGGGCTCGACATGAGCTTGGGATGATCCCTAACGCTCCAGGTGATTTCCTAATCGGACCAAGGCATATACCTCGTCACTTCAGGCATTACTGCGTTCACCTCCATATGCCTACGCTACAGGCTTTTTCTATCAGCTTCTTCTGTGGTGAATACACAGTAGCTTTGGTGATGCTCCCTGTACTCGTTTCTCCCCTCATTTCCGGGGTGCCTCTGATCCGGCTGATGCTGATTTTCTACCTGATGCACTACATCCCTTCTCTCATTGTTATCATACCTCGGCGGAGGGGGAGGCAACATTAGCTGTTGCGTGTTCGCTCCGGAGAGCAATTGCTGCCAGGGTAACTCCTACCGAGGCTGATCATTCCCCGAACCACCTTGCTCAATCTTGCGCATCCACTCGCATTGCCTCGTCGTATGACCCGCTGGGTTGTTCGGATTTGGCGTGTGAAACTTACACGGCTGGTCCAACATCGACTCGTAAGTATACCTCGGACGGTCTTTCCTTTCTTGCCACTGTTTCTTTTGCTCCGGTGTCCAAGTTTTCTTCCCATCGTTCCTTGGAGTCCATTGACCTCTAGTTTTCTAGCGCTGGCTACCCCCTGCTCCGGGTTGATCTTGATACATAGTTGCAACTTGATGCAATCCGTACCTGTGGTCCGGTCTATTATCTCTCCTTTTTCCTCTATAATCATTCCTCCGGGATCATCCAGAACCATCCCTCTGATAGTACTCATCGCTTGACTCGTCTGACACGAGCCTTGGTTGGGTCGGGTCACCCAACGCATATGAATCTACAATCCGGATCATTTCTGCCAACGTAGCCGGCATTTTCCGTTGCAACTTCATCCACAACTCGCTTCCATATCTGCACCCCTGTGCAAACCATGCTATGGCCTGTGATTCTATCATGCCCTCACATGAGTTTCTCACGGTACACCACCGGGTCAAAAACTCCCGGTCTGTCTCATTGGGTCTTTGCTTGCACATAGCTAGGGTTTGTGGCCTATTTGGCCTTTGATACGTACTCAAAAAATTGCTGATGAACATCTCCTCGAAATCTATCCAGCAGTTGATGCTTCCTGGTGGCAAATTGTTCAACCACACCCTTGCCGGGCCTTCCAACATCTGGGGTACATACCGTACAGCCCATCTCAGGTTGCCTGTGGCAATTTTTACAGCCGTAGCATAGTTTATCAGCCAATCTTCTGGCTTGGTACTACCGTCATAGGTCTTGGTGCCCCTGGGCAGCTGAAAGTTCGGTACCGGTGGCTCTTTCATGATCCAGGGTCCAAAACACGCTGGACCCGGTGGACCTTGACATTCAATATGTTCCGACCTATACAGTCGATCCAGTTTCAACCTTGCATCGTCCGGCATCAAATCCCTACTTCCCAATCTCGACCGTATCACATGATAGTCCGGTCTCGGGTATCCCGCATTTTCCATCTCCGAATCACCGTCGTTATACCGGTTTTGCTCTTGCGGCGCACCTTTCTGTTGCACACCTCGGCCGGCACTGTGCTCTTGCCTTGGCATGTTCCGCTGCTGCGGTTGTCTTGCTCCAGCTGAGTTTTGCTGCCCGGCATTGCCGTGGACAACGTTCCCTTGACCGGCATTGCCTTGGTCGCGGTTACCTCGGCCAGCTTCGCCTCGGCTTACACTCCGTTGATCATCATTTTTCTGCGCTTCTTTTTCTTTCCTTGCCCGTGTCGGGTCATACGGGACAATCTGCTTGTTCCGTCTGGCCGAGGTCACCACTTCCTCTCTCCTTGGACCACCATGAGGTGACGATGCAGCTCCAGCGGATTTCTCCGGGTTACCCACCGCCGAATGGACGATCTTGGAGGCTCCAGCTCTCTCCGGGTTTGCCCTGAGCAGTTCCTCGTTTTGCCTATTTGCAATCCGAACCAGCTCGTTAACCCGATCTTGCTGCCTTTGTCGGGCTTCACCCGTTAGTCCCTCTAACTCGGATGCAGCTGCATCCGCTGCTCTGAGGTTCTTGGCTGGGGTACTATACCTCGGTAGCCCCACGGACAAACAGTTTTCTGACTCCTCATTTCCGGCATCACCTTCTCTGTTCATCTCGCTCATGAGATTTCTCCCTTTGACTTTTACATTATCAACCTTGTTCGCCTTAGCGTACTTATGCAGCGTCATGTTCAACGACTACTAGGCCGCGGCTATTTTCTTTGCGCCCTCTAGTATTTTCTGCCTAGTTTCTTCCAGCTCGGCCTGTGCACGAGCCGGATCTACCGCTGCTACTACAGGGTTTTCCAAGCTATCCATTGCCTCTCTCAACACGTTTTCCAGCCTCTCTAACGGAGGACCTCTACCTTTCCTTGGTGCCTTGGGCATTACCTCCGGATCTGGCGCCGGATCTTTGCTCGCACTGGCACCTGGTGTTGTCATCATTACCTCTGCATGGTCCGGGGAACGAGCGATACGCTCCCCGCGAGCCACAGTGAGGGGCGGTTCGCCTGCTTCGACAACGTGGCGCGGATGAACGCTGGTCATGTCCACCACAATGTAGACCTTGTGCGTGCCGAGCTTGACGAAGATGCCATTGCGCGGGAGAGGGCGCGTGCCGAAGCAGCCTGCGTTGTCGCTGACGAAGTCCCGCGCTCCAAAGCGCTGAACGAGCCCGGAGACGATGCGCTCGCCGGTGGCGATGAAGTTTCCCGTCCGGATTTTGACCCCTGCTAGCGCTGCTAGCCCCACGGTGGGCGCCAACTGTCGTGGTGGTGTCATGGCAGATGCCATGTATAGGCTAAATGTGGGGACTAATACTCGCTAGCAGAATCCAGGGAGGGATAGTGAAGTTATTCTCCACACAAGTGCTTGTATTGATTTACTTCCAAGGTTACAAGTGCTCCTAGAGCTGTATTGGCGAGAGGAGGAAGAAGGAGCTCTCGTACTCTCACCCATAGATCACACCTGAAACCCTAGCCCAAAACTGAATCGCAGAGAGACCAACCCCTTCTACAGAAGCCCTAGCCCCCCTTTTATAGGGGAGGCTCGGTTTCTGCCTAGGGCATACGTGGAGGCATATTCCTAAGAATATGCCTCCTCCCAAAGTGGTAAGCCCACCGGGGTGCTTTTTCCCCCGCGTCACACATGCTTTAGCTACGTGAGCCACTGCGGCGCCCTCGTCAGCTGACCGGGCGTCGTCACGCTTGTCGGCCACGCCACGGTGGTCCTGTCCTTGCTCGCTTCGCTCAGGCAGTGCGTACCGGGGCTCCTTTTGACTAGCGAGATTCCTTCCTTCTCCTAGAAGCTTGCTATGACCCGGATGATGGTTCTTCCGACCACACCCGTTCCAGCATACAGGTAAAACATGTACTTCCGACTTACTGCTTAAGTCAGATGAGACCTAGTTAGGCGAACGCCCCCAGGTCCGGATTACCCCGTGATTCGGCCTGCCTTGAGGTGACCCGGCCAGCATCTGCTTTGGCCTTGCCGAACCTCGGCTAACTAGGCCTTTATACCCCGGCGTGACCCTACCCGGGGGTATCCCCCCAACATGTGGTTTGTGGAAAGAACACACATGCAATGACCACTGGCCGATCCATGTGTGGTTTGTGGAAAGAACACACGTGCAATGACACTGGTGGATCCATATGTGGTTTGTGAAAAGAACACACGTGCAATGACCACTGGTTGATCCATATGTGGTTTATGGAAATAACACACATGTAATGACACTAGTTGATCCATGTGTGGTTTGTGGAAAGAACACACATGCAATGCCATAGGTTGATCCATATGTGGTTTGTGGAAAGAACACACATGCAATGACTCTAGTGGATCCAAGTGTGGTTTGTGGAAAGAACACACATGCAATGCCATTGGTTGATCCATGTGTGGTTTGTGAAAAGAATACACATGCAATGACTCTAGTAGGTCCATATGCGGTTTGTGAAAACAACACACATGCAATGACTCTAGTGGATCCATATGTGGTATGTGGAAAGAACTCACATGCAATGACTCAAGTGGGTCCATATGTGGTTTGTGAAAAGAACACACATGCAATGACTCTAGTGTTGGTTTTAGTATAACAACACAAATGCAATGACCCTAGTGGGTCCATATGTGGTTTGTGAAAAGAACACACATGCAATGACTCTAGTGGCTACATATGTGGTTTGTGGAAAAGAACATACATGCAATGACTACTGGTTGATCCATATGTGGTTTGTGGAAAGAACACACATGCAATGACACTGGTTGATCCATGTGTGGTTTCTGGAAAGAACACACATACAATGCCATTGGTCTATCCATATGTAGTTTTTGAAAAGAACACACATGCAATGACTCTAGTGGATCCATATGTGGTTTGTGGAAAAGAACACACATGCAATGACTCTAGTGGATCCATATGTGGTTTGTGCAAAGAACACACATGCAATGACACGGGTTGATCCATATGTAGTTTGTGGAAAGAACACACATGCAATGACTCAGGGGGATCCATGTGTGGTTTGTGGAAAGAACACACATGCAACGACCACTGGTGGATCCATATGTGGTTTGTGAAAAGAACACACATGCAATGACCACTGGTTGATCCATATGTGGTTTATGGAAATAACACACATGCAATGACACTGGTTGATCCATGTGTGGTTTGTGGAAAGAACACACATGCAATGCCATAGGTTAATCCATATGTGGTTTGTGAAAAGAACACACATGCAATGACTCTAGTGGATCCATATGTGGTTTGTGGAAAGAACACACATGCAATGGCTCTAGTGGCTCCATATATGGTTCATGTCAGGAACACACATGCAATGCCATTGGTGGATCCATACGTGGTTTGTGCAAAGAACACACATGCAATGACTCTAGTGGATCCATATGTGGTTTGTGGAAAGAACATACATGCAACGAACAGTGGTGGATCCATATGTGGTCTGTGGAAAGAACACACGTGCAATGACACTGGTGGATCCATATGTCGTTTGTGAAAAGAACACACATGAAATGACTCTAGTGCTGGTTTTAGTATAAGAACACACATGCAATGACTCTAGTGGGTCCATGTCTGGTTTGTGAAAAGAACACACATGCAATGACTCTAGTGGATCCATATGTGGTTTCTGGAAAATAACACACATGCAATGAACACTGGTGGATCCATAAGTGGTTTGTGGAAATAACACACATGCAATGACTCTAGTGCTAGTTTTAGTATAAGAACACACATGCAATGACTCTAGTGGGTCCATATGTGGTTTGTGAAAAGAACACACATGCCCTAACTCTAGTGGATCCATATGTGGTTTGTGGAAAAGAACATACATGCAATGACTACTGGTTGATCCATATGTGGTTTGTGGAAAGAACACACCTGCAATGACACTGGTTGATCCATGTGTGGTTTCTGGAAAGAACACACATGCAATGCCATTGGTCTATCCATATGTAGTTTGTGACAAGAACACACATGCAATGCCATTGGTTAATCCATGTGTGGTTTGTGGAAAGAACACACATGCAATGACTCTAGTGGATCCATATGTGGTTTTTTGAAAAGAACACACATGCAATGACACTAGTTGATCCATGTGTGGTTTGTGGAAAGAACACACATGCAACGCCATTGGTTGATCCATATGTGGTTTATGAAAAGAACACACATGCAATGACTCTAGTGGATCCATATGTGGTTTGTGGAAAGAACACACATGCAATGAGTCTAGCAGGTCAATATGTGGTTCATGTCAAGAACACACATGCAATGTCATTGGTGGATCCATGTGTGGTTTGCGCAAAGAACACACATGCAGTGACTGTAGTGGGTCCATATGGAGTTTATGAAAAGAATACAGATGTAATGACTCTAGTGGATCCATATGTGGTTTGTGGAAACAACACACATGCAATGAACACTGGTGGATCCATATGTGGTTTGTGAAAATAACAAACATGCAATGAACAGTGGTGGATCCATAAGTGGTTTGTGGAAAGAACACATATGCAATGACTCTAGTGCTGGTTTTAGTATAAGAACACACATACAATGACTCTAGTGGGTCCATATGTGGTTTGTGAAAAGAACACACATGCAATGACTCTAGTGGATCCATATGTGGTTTGTGGAAAAGAACATACATGCAATGACCATTGGTTGATTCATATGTGGTTTATGGAAAGAACAGACAGGCAATACCATTGGTTGATCCATATGTGGTTTGTGGAAAGAACACACATGCAATGACTCTAGTTGATCCATGTGTGGTTTGAGGAAAAAAACACACATGCAATGACCACTGGTTGATCCCTGCGTGGTTTGCGGAAAGAACACACATGCAATGACACTGGTTGATCCATGTGTGGTTTGTGGAAAGAACACACATGCAATGCCATTGGTTGATCCATATGTGGTCT